>WAID01000005.1:340000-342500 GCA_016584495.1 Celoporthe dispersa
AGGGGGAAGGAAAAAGAAATATATTTCTCTATCCCGTCCCCCCGGGCTCGACGCCGAGGCAACGATTAAAAAAGGTATAAGTTCACATAGGGGTATCTGGGGTTGTTGCCCGTGAGAGGGCAAACAGTTCCAGCAATGATCCCTCCGCTGGTTCACCAACGGAGACCTTGTTACGACTTTTACTTCCTCTAAATGATCGAGTTTGGATAACTTTCCGGCCCTGGGTGGTCGTTGCCGACCTCCCTGGGCCAGTCCGAAAGCCCTCACTGAACCATTCAATCGGTAGTAGCGACGGGCGGTGTGTACAAAGGGCAGGGACGTAATCAACGCAAGCTGATGACTTGCGCTTACTAGGGATTCCTCGTTGAAGAGCAATAATTGCAATGCTCTATCCCCAGCACGACAGAGTTTCACAAGATTACCCGGGCCTTCCGGCCAAGGAGGAACTCGCTGGCTCTGTCAGTGTAGCGCGCGTGCGGCCCAGAACATCTAAGGGCATCACAGACCTGTTATTGCCTCAAACTTCCATCGGCTTGAGCCGATAGTCCCTCTAAGAAGCCAGCGTGCCGCCTGAGCGGCGCGGGCTATTAGCAGGTTAAGGTCTCGTTCGTTATCGCAATTAAGCAGACAAATCACTCCACCAACTAAGAACGGCCATGCACCACCACCCACAAAATCAAGAAAGAGCTCTCAATCTGTCAATCCTAGTTGTGTCTGGACCTGGTGAGTTTCCCCGTGTTGAGTCAAATTAAGCCGCAGGCTCCACCCCTTGTGGTGCCCTTCCGTCAATTTCTTTAAGTTTCAGCCTTGCGACCATACTCCCCCCAGAACCCAAAAACTTTACTTTCGTGTAAGGTGCCGAGCGAGTCAAAGAAAAACATCGCCCGATCCCTAGTCGGCATAGTTTATGGTTAAGACTACAACGGTATCTGATCGTTTTCGATCCCCTAACTTTCGTTCCTGATTAATGAAAACATCCTTGGCAAATGCTTTCGCAGTAGTTAGTCTTCAATCGATCCAAGAATTTCACCTCTGACGATTGAATACTGATGCCCCCGACTGTCCCTATTAATCATTACGGCGGTCCTAGAAACCAACAAAATAGAACCGCAACGTCCTATTCTATTATTCCATGCTAATGTATTCGAGCATAGGCCTGCTTTGAACACTCTAATTTTTTCACAGTAAAAGTCCTGGTTCCCCGACACACCCAGTGAAGGGCATGCGGCTCCCCAGAGGGAAAGGCCCGGCCGGACCAGTGCATGCGGTGAGGCAGACCGGCCAGCCAGGCCCAAGGTTCAACTACGAGCTTTTTAACTGCAACAACTTTAATATACGCTATTGGAGCTGGAATTACCGCGGCTGCTGGCACCAGACTTGCCCTCCAATTGTTCCTCGTTAAGGGATTTAAATTGTACTCATTCCAATTACAAGACCCAAAAGAGCCCTGTATCAGTATTTATTGTCACTACCTCCCCGTATCGGGATTGGGTAATTTGCGCGCCTGCTGCCTTCCTTGGATGTAGTAGCCGTTTCTCAGGCTCCTTCTCCGGGGTCAAGCCCTAACCCTCCGTTACCCGTTGTAACCACGGCTGGCCAAGACCCAGCCGTCGAAAGTTGATAGGGCAGAAATTTGAATGAACCATCGCCGGCACAAGGCCATGCGATTCGAGAAGTTATTATGAATCACCAGTGAGCCCCGAAGGGCATTGGTTTTTAATCTAATAAATACATCCCTTCCGAAGTCGGGATTTTAAGCATGTATTAGCTCTAGAATTACCACGGTTATCCATGTAGTAGGTACTATCAAATATACGATAACTGATTTAATGAGCCATTCGCAGTTTCGCCGTTTAGGTGCTTAAACTTAGACTTGCATGGCTTAATCTTTGAGACAAGCATATGACTACTGGCAGAATCAACCAGGTAACTATCGTTGTCGCCCAAGGGGTTGGGCCGAGCCTCCCTTTTCACCACCGCCACTACCACCACCAACCCAACCTCGCCGGAGCGAGGAAAAGGAGAGAGGTTGGGTGGGGGGGAAGAAAAAAAGGGGGCAGAGATTTTTGTTACCGGCATGTGCACCCAACAGGAACTTCTTTCTCCTTGCGAAGACGAAGAACACTGGGGCGCGCCAGAAGCAGCCCCCACGGCGTTTAGGCCGGTAGGAGCCACAAAGCTGGCTTCCGCTATCCCCTTCTAGATTTCCCAGGGCGCTGTCGACAAAAGCACAGGCGGGGCCAAAAGGACCCGAGAGTGCTGCCTAGGCGCCCCAAGAGGAGACCGCAGGCCCGAGAGTTCAGCTATTCAGCGTCCCTCAGCGGGTGGGTATCTCCTGTTGCTCTTTGATGTTTCAGGTTTAGCCATCGGCCAGCCGTCCACAGAGCCCATCCGACAGCACTGAAGACCCGAAGGTTGACAGTGCTACAGCCGGGCATCCACTGACGCGGACCGCCTGGGCGACCGCGCTCGTGAGGGTTGATACCAATTATGAATCCCC
>WAID01000005.1:347500-352500 GCA_016584495.1 Celoporthe dispersa
CCCGTCAGGGTATCGTACGACAGGCTATAACACCCACCCGAAGGAGGGCCACGTTCCTGTCGTTCTTATCCCCCAACGAGAACCGATGCTGGCCTGAGCCGGGCGGAGTGCACCGGGGAGAACCCCGGATGAACCGCCCGGCGCAAGTCTGGTCACAAGCGCTTCCCTTTCAACAATTTCACGTACTGTTTAACCCCCTTTTCAAGGTGCTTTTCATCTTTCGATCACTCTACTTGTGCGCTATCGGTCTCTGGCCGGTATTTAGCTTTAGAAGAGATTTACCTCCCATTTTGAGCAGCATTCCCAAACTACTCGACTCGTCGAAGGAGTTTCACACAGGCTTGGTGTCCAACCATACGGGGCTCTCACCCTCTGTGGCGTCCCGTTCCAGGGAACTCGGAAGGCACCGCGCCAGAAACATCCTCTGCAAATTACAACTCGGGCCGAGGCCAGATTTCAAATTTGAGCTGTTGCCGCTTCACTCGCCGTTACTAGGGCAATCCCTGTTGGTTTCTTTTCCTCCGCTTATTGATATGCTTAAGTTCAGCGGGTATTCCTACCTGATCCGAGGTCAAATTTTCAAAATAATAGGGGGGGGGGGGGTTTTACGGCAAGAGCAACCGCTAATCCTTCCAAAGCGAGGTTGAAAAACTACTACGCTCAGAGTCTTAGCGAGCCCGCCACTAAATTTCAGGGCTTACCGTTTTACGGGTAGTGCCCCAACACCAAGCCAGGCTTGAGGGTTGAAATGACGCTCGAACAGGCATGCCCGCTGGAATTCCAGCGGGCGCAATGTGCGTTCAAAGATTCGATGATTCACTGAATTCTGCAATTCACATTACTTATCGCATTTCGCTGCGTTCTTCATCGATGCCAGAACCAAGAGATCCGTTGTTGAAAGTTTTGATTCATTTTTTTTTTTAATTCAGAAGAGATACGTTCTAAAAACAAAAAGAGTTTAATGGGCCGCCGGCGGGCTCTGCTCCCCCAACAACCGTTTGCACGGTGACAGGGGAGGGGGAAGGAAAAAGAAATATATTTCTCTATCCCGTCCCCCCGGGCTCGACGCCGAGGCAACGATTAAAAAAAGGTATAAGTTCACATAGGGGTATCTGGGGTTGTTGCCCGTGAGAGGGCAAACAGTTCCAGCAATGATCCCTCCGCTGGTTCACCAACGGAGACCTTGTTACGACTTTTACTTCCTCTAAATGATCGAGTTTGGATAACTTTCCGGCCCTGGGTGGTCGTTGCCGACCTCCCTGGGCCAGTCCGAAAGCCTCACTGAACCATTCAATCGGTAGTAGCGACGGGCGGTGTGTACAAAGGGCAGGGACGTAATCAACGCAAGCTGATGACTTGCGCTTACTAGGGATTCCTCGTTGAAGAGCAATAATTGCAATGCTCTATCCCCAGCACGACAGAGTTTCACAAGATTACCCGGGCCTTCCGGCCAAGGAGGAACTCGCTGGCTCTGTCAGTGTAGCGCGCGTGCGGCCCAGAACATCTAAGGGCATCACAGACCTGTTATTGCCTCAAACTTCCATCGGCTTGAGCCGATAGTCCCTCTAAGAAGCCAGCGTGCCGCCTGAGCGGCGCGGGCTATTAGCAGGTTAAGGTCTCGTTCGTTATCGCAATTAAGCAGACAAATCACTCCACCAACTAAGAACGGCCATGCACCACCACCCACAAAATCAAGAAAGAGCTCTCAATCTGTCAATCCTAGTTGTGTCTGGACCTGGTGAGTTTCCCCGTGTTGAGTCAAATTAAGCCGCAGGCTCCACCCCTTGTGGTGCCCTTCCGTCAATTTCTTTAAGTTTCAGCCTTGCGACCATACTCCCCCCAGAACCCAAAAACTTTACTTTCGTGTAAGGTGCCGAGCGAGTCAAAGAAAAACATCGCCCGATCCCTAGTCGGCATAGTTTATGGTTAAGACTACAACGGTATCTGATCGTTTTCGATCCCCTAACTTTCGTTCCTGATTAATGAAAACATCCTTGGCAAATGCTTTCGCAGTAGTTAGTCTTCAATCGATCCAAGAATTTCACCTCTGACGATTGAATACTGATGCCCCCGACTGTCCCTATTAATCATTACGGCGGTCCTAGAAACCAACAAAATAGAACCGCAACGTCCTATTCTATTATTCCATGCTAATGTATTCGAGCATAGGCCTGCTTTGAACACTCTAATTTTTTCACAGTAAAAGTCCTGGTTCCCCGACACACCCAGTGAAGGGCATGCGGCTCCCCAGAGGGAAAGGCCCGGCCGGACCAGTGCATGCGGTGAGGCAGACCGGCCAGCCAGGCCCAAGGTTCAACTACGAGCTTTTTAACTGCAACAACTTTAATATACGCTATTGGAGCTGGAATTACCGCGGCTGCTGGCACCAGACTTGCCCTCCAATTGTTCCTCGTTAAGGGATTTAAATTGTACTCATTCCAATTACAAGACCCAAAAGAGCCCTGTATCAGTATTTATTGTCACTACCTCCCCGTATCGGGATTGGGTAATTTGCGCGCCTGCTGCCTTCCTTGGATGTAGTAGCCGTTTCTCAGGCTCCTTCTCCGGGGTCAAGCCCTAACCCTCCGTTACCCGTTGTAACCACGGCTGGCCAAGACCCAGCCGTCGAAAGTTGATAGGGCAGAAATTTGAATGAACCATCGCCGGCACAAGGCCATGCGATTCGAGAAGTTATTATGAATCACCAGTGAGCCCCCGAAGGGCATTGGTTTTTAATCTAATAAATACATCCCTTCCGAAGTCGGGATTTTAAGCATGTATTAGCTCTAGAATTACCACGGTTATCCATGTAGTAGGTACTATCAAATATACGATAACTGATTTAATGAGCCATTCGCAGTTTCGCCGTTTAGGTGCTTAAACTTAGACTTGCATGGCTTAATCTTTGAGACAAGCATATGACTACTGGCAGAATCAACCAGGTAACTATCGTTGTCGCCCAAGGGGTTGGGCCGAGCCTCCCTTTTTCACCACCGCCACTACCACCACCAACCCAACCTCGCCGGAGCGAGGAAAAGGAGAGAGGTTGGGTGGGGGGGAAGAAAAAAAGGGGGCAGAGATTTTTGTTACCGGCATGTGCACCCAACAGGAACTTCTTTCTCCTTGCGAAGACGAAGAACACTGGGGCGCGCCAGAAGCAGCCCCCACGGCGTTTAGGCCGGTAGGAGCCACAAAGCTGGCTTCCGCTATCCCCTTCTAGATTTCCCAGGGCGCTGTCGACAAAAGCACAGGCGGGGCCAAAAAGGACCCGAGAGTGCTGCCTAGGCGCCCCAAGAGGAGACCGCAGGCCCGAGAGTTCAGCTATTCAGCGTCCCTCAGCGGGTGGGTATCTCCTGTTGCTCTTTGATGTTTCAGGTTTAGCCATCGGCCAGCCGTCCACAGAGCCCATCCGACAGCACTGAAGACCCGAAGGTTGACAGTGCTACAGCCGAGCATCCACTGACGCGGACCGCCTGGGCGACCGCGCTCGTGAGGGTTGATACCAATTATGAATCCCCCGTGACCGAGTTCCTGGCGGAGCATTCGACTACGAGGCTGTTCAGGGGACCACGCAAAAGGTATCGCACATGATATGAGACTCACCATCGCCGCCACGGCCCAGAGAGGGCCGCGCGGTTCAGGTGTCAGTGGGAGTTTTATCGCAACTGGAAACTTATCTGCTTTCCTCTTCAGCCCTCCTAAATGCAACATTACTGGGTCCAGCTCCCCCCGTAGGGGAGAGGTGGCACCAGCCGGAACGGTTCAACCTCCAGTAGAAACTGATGGGCCCCGTCGCAATCAAACTCAGCAAAGAGCGTTCACGCCGTGAGTGTGTACATTTTTTCAGACCGAGAGAGCTTTACGCCCCAGGAACGAGGTGCCGAGACAAGCCCGACAGCCCCCCCCTGAGGAAAAGGAGAGATAGAAGAGGGGATTTGCTTTCCAATCTGCTCTCTCCTCATATACCCTCCGACATTGGTTTACCCCCCCGCACGCTGGGGTGGGTTCCGGGGCGCGTTTGCAAGTGCCGACAAATTTATTTGTATGGGTGAGCGAAAAAATCGACTCACGCTCACCAAACTCATCTGCCGTCGCGCACGCTCCATCAGCCCACCCACCGCGGCCACCCGACAGGGCTCACGCAATGGACAGAGGCAACTGGAAGGAAAGAAGCTATTGAAACCAACTTAACCACCCACAACAAACAAACAAAAAAAAAAAAAAAAAAACGAGAAGTGGGGAGGTTCGCAAAAGCGCTTTGCGTAGTTGCTTCCCCCCTCAGGCCACTGCTGCTTGCTGGCCCTTGAGCTCGTCAACCACTATAAGCAAGGTGCTATAAGTCAGACCTAGAGGGCTACCTTTGGCTGTTTACACCGCCAGGCGCCTCTCTGCCTTTCCCACTCGCACCCTTTCCTCTTCCTCCCCCCTCATATACCCTCCGACATTGGTTTACCCCCCCGCACGCTGGGGTGGGTTCCGGGGCGCGTTTGCAAGTGCCGACAAATTCGTTTGTACGAGTGAGCGAAAAAGTCGACCCACGCTCACCAGGCTCATCTGCCGCCGCGCACGCCCCAGAGGCAGAGGGGGGCCGGCAGGCAGTCGCTGGGCTGCCCTGTGATGGTATAGAAGCAAGAGAGGAAAAGGAAGGGAGGGGGCTTGCACGCACACTATAGAAAGAGGTCTAGGGTAACTATACTTCGAAGGCTAGGGTAATTAAACTTTGCGGGCGAGAGGGGGCAAGGGTTGATATTTTCTCAAATTCGTATGCATAAATGGATTGTAGATTTTCATATTTACTATATTTCGTCGTAAGATCTTGTATACAAAAAAATAAACAATAATATTATATGAAACAATAATATATATATATATATATATGTATATTAAAAATCGATTTCTTACATAACAATATATACCTAACTAATTGGAAACCAATAAATAGCTAGAAAGAAAGGAAGGAAGAAAAAGAATACGCATATATCAGCAACAGAAAAATCTCA
>WAID01000005.1:357500-360000 GCA_016584495.1 Celoporthe dispersa
AGTGTAGCGCGCGTGCGGCCCAGAACATCTAAGGGCATCACAGACCTGTTATTGCCTCAAACTTCCATCGGCTTGAGCCGATAGTCCCTCTAAGAAGCCAGCGTGCCGCCTGAGCGGCGCGGGCTATTCTAGCAGGTTAAGGTCTCGTTCGTTATCGCAATTAAGCAGACAAATCACTCCACCAACTAAGAACGGCCATGCACCACCACCCACAAAATCAAGAAAGAGCTCTCAATCTGTCAATCCTAGTTGTGTCTGGACCTGGTGAGTTTCCCCGTGTTGAGTCAAATTAAGCCGCAGGCTCCACCCCTGTGGTGCCCTTCCGTCAATTTCTTTAAGTTTCAGCCTTGCGACCATACTCCCCCCAGAACCCAAAAACTTTACTTTCGTGTAAGGTGCCGAGCGAGTCAAAGAAAAACATCGCCCGATCCCTAGTCGGCATAGTTTATGGTTAAGACTACAACGGTATCTGATCGTTTTCGATCCCCTAACTTTCGTTCCTGATTAATGAAAACATCCTTGGCAAATGCTTTCGCAGTAGTTAGTCTTCAATCGATCCAAGAATTTCACCTCTGACGATTGAATACTGATGCCCCCGACTGTCCCTATTAATCATTACGGCGGTCCTAGAAACCAACAAAATAGAACCGCAACGTCCTATTCTATTATTCCATGCTAATGTATTCGAGCATAGGCCTGCTTTGAACACTCTAATTTTTTCACAGTAAAAGTCCTGGTTCCCCGACACACCCAGTGAAGGGCATGCGGCTCCCCAGAGGGAAAGGCCCGGCCGGACCAGTGCATGCGGTGAGGCAGACCGGCCAGCCAGGCCCAAGGTTCAACTACGAGCTTTTTAACTGCAACAACTTTAATATACGCTATTGGAGCTGGAATTACCGCGGCTGCTGGCACCAGACTTGCCCTCCAATTGTTCCTCGTTAAGGGATTTAAATTGTACTCATTCCAATTACAAGACCCAAAAGAGCCCTGTATCAGTATTTATTGTCACTACCTCCCCGTATCGGGATTGGGTAATTTGCGCGCCTGCTGCCTTCCTTGGATGTAGTAGCCGTTTCTCAGGCTCCTTCTCCGGGGTCAAGCCCTAACCCTCCGTTACCCGTTGTAACCACGGCTGGCCAAGACCCAGCCGTCGAAAGTTGATAGGGCAGAAATTTGAATGAACCATCGCCGGCACAAGGCCATGCGATTCGAGAAGTTATTATGAATCACCAGTGAGCCCCGAAGGGCATTGGTTTTTAATCTAATAAATACATCCCTTCCGAAGTCGGGATTTTAAGCATGTATTAGCTCTAGAATTACCACGGTTATCCATGTAGTAGGTACTATCAAATATACGATAACTGATTTAATGAGCCATTCGCAGTTTCGCCGTTTAGGTGCTTAAACTTAGACTTGCATGGCTTAATCTTTGAGACAAGCATATGACTACTGGCAGAATCAACCAGGTAACTATCGTTGTCGCCCAAGGGGTTGGGCCGAGCCTCCCTTTTTCACCACCGCCACTACCACCACCAACCCAACCTCGCCGGAGCGAGGAAAAGGAGAGAGGTTGGGTGGGGGGGAAGAAAAAAAGGGGGCAGAGATTTTTGTTACCGGCATGTGCACCCAACAGGAACTTCTTTCTCCTTGCGAAGACGAAGAACACTGGGGCGCGCCAGAAGCAGCCCCCACGGCGTTTAGGCCGGTAGGAGCCACAAAGCTGGCTTCCGCTATCCCCTTCTAGATTTCCCAGGGCGCTGTCGACAAAAGCACAGGCGGGGCCAAAAAGGACCCGAGAGTGCTGCCTAGGCGCCCCAAGAGGAGACCGCAGGCCCGAGAGTTCAGCTATTCAGCGTCCCTCAGCGGGTGGGTATCTCCTGTTGCTCTTTGATGTTTCAGGTTTAGCCATCGGCCAGCCGTCCACAGAGCCCATCCGACAGCACTGAAGACCCGAAGGTTGACAGTGCTACAGCCGGCATCCACTGACGCGGACCGCCTGGGCGACCGCGCTCGTGAGGGTTGATACCAATTATGAATCCCCCGTGACCGAGTTCCTGGCGGAGCATTCGACTACGAGGCTGTTCAGGGGACCACGCAAAAGGTATCGCACATGATATGAGACTCACCATCGCCGCCACGGCCCAGAGAGGGCCGCGCGGTTCAGGTGTCAGTGGGAGTTTTATCGCAACTGGAAACTTATCTGCTTTCCTCTTCAGCCCTCCTAAATGCAACATTACTGGGTCCAGCTCCCCCGTAGGAGAGGTGGCACCAGCCGGAACGGTTCAACCTCCAGTAGAAACTGATGGGCCCCGTCGCAATCAAACTCAGCAAAGAGCGTTCACGCCGTGAGTGTGTACATTTTTTCAGACCGAGAGAGCTTTACGCCCCAGGAACGAGGTGCCGAGACAAGCCCGACAGCCCCCCCTGAGGAAAAGGAGAGATAGAAGAGGGGATTTGCTTTCCAATCTGCTCTCTCCTCATATACCCTCCGACATTGGTT
>WAID01000005.1:365000-367500 GCA_016584495.1 Celoporthe dispersa
CAAATTTGAGCTGTTGCCGCTTCACTCGCCGTTACTAGGGCAATCCCTGTTGGTTTCTTTTCCTCCGCTTATTGATATGCTTAAGTTCAGCGGGTATTCCTACCTGATCCGAGGTCAAATTTTCAAAATAATAGGGGGGGGGGGGGTTTTACGGCAAGAGCAACCGCTAATCCTTCCAAAGCGAGGTTGAAAAACTACTACGCTCAGAGTCTTAGCGAGCCCGCCACTAAATTTCAGGGCTTACCGTTTTACGGGTAGTGCCCCAACACCAAGCCAGGCTTGAGGGTTGAAATGACGCTCGAACAGGCATGCCCGCTGGAATTCCAGCGGGCGCAATGTGCGTTCAAAGATTCGATGATTCACTGAATTCTGCAATTCACATTACTTATCGCATTTCGCTGCGTTCTTCATCGATGCCAGAACCAAGAGATCCGTTGTTGAAAGTTTTGATTCATTTTTTTTTTTTTTAATTCAGAAGAGATACGTTCTAAAAACAAAAAGAGTTTAATGGGCCGCCGGCGGGCCTGCTCCCCCAACAACCGTTTGCACGGTGACAGGGGAGGGGGAAGGAAAAAGAAATATATTTCTCTATCCCGTCCCCCCGGGCTCGACGCCGAGGCAACGATTAAAAAAAGGTATAAGTTCACATAGGGGTATCTGGGGTTGTTGCCCGTGAGAGGGCAAACAGTTCCAGCAATGATCCCTCCGCTGGTTCACCAACGGAGACCTTGTTACGACTTTTACTTCCTCTAAATGATCGAGTTTGGATAACTTTCCGGCCCTGGGTGGTCGTTGCCGACCTCCCTGGGCCAGTCCGAAAGCCTCACTGAACCATTCAATCGGTAGTAGCGACGGGCGGTGTGTACAAAGGGCAGGGACGTAATCAACGCAAGCTGATGACTTGCGCTTACTAGGGATTCCTCGTTGAAGAGCAATAATTGCAATGCTCTATCCCCAGCACGACAGAGTTTCACAAGATTACCCGGGCCTTCCGGCCAAGGAGGAACTCGCTGGCTCTGTCAGTGTAGCGCGCGTGCGGCCCAGAACATCTAAGGGCATCACAGACCTGTTATTGCCTCAAACTTCCATCGGCTTGAGCCGATAGTCCCTCTAAGAAGCCAGCGTGCCGCCTGAGCGGCGCGGGCTATTTAGCAGGTTAAGGTCTCGTTCGTTATCGCAATTAAGCAGACAAATCACTCCACCAACTAAGAACGGCCATGCACCACCACCCACAAAATCAAGAAAGAGCTCTCAATCTGTCAATCCTAGTTGTGTCTGGACCTGGTGAGTTTCCCCGTGTTGAGTCAAATTAAGCCGCAGGCTCCACCCCTTGTGGTGCCCTTCCGTCAATTTCTTTAAGTTTCAGCCTTGCGACCATACTCCCCCCAGAACCCAAAAACTTTACTTTCGTGTAAGGTGCCGAGCGAGTCAAAGAAAAACATCGCCCGATCCCTAGTCGGCATAGTTTATGGTTAAGACTACAACGGTATCTGATCGTTTTCGATCCCCTAACTTTCGTTCCTGATTAATGAAAACATCCTTGGCAAATGCTTTCGCAGTAGTTAGTCTTCAATCGATCCAAGAATTTCACCTCTGACGATTGAATACTGATGCCCCCGACTGTCCCTATTAATCATTACGGCGGTCCTAGAAACCAACAAAATAGAACCGCAACGTCCTATTCTATTATTCCATGCTAATGTATTCGAGCATAGGCCTGCTTTGAACACTCTAATTTTTTCACAGTAAAAGTCCTGGTTCCCCGACACACCCAGTGAAGGGCATGCGGCTCCCCAGAGGGAAAGGCCCGGCCGGACCAGTGCATGCGGTGAGGCAGACCGGCCAGCCAGGCCCAAGGTTCAACTACGAGCTTTTTAACTGCAACAACTTTAATATACGCTATTGGAGCTGGAATTACCGCGGCTGCTGGCACCAGACTTGCCCTCCAATTGTTCCTCGTTAAGGGATTTAAATTGTACTCATTCCAATTACAAGACCCAAAAGAGCCCTGTATCAGTATTTATTGTCACTACCTCCCCGTATCGGGATTGGGTAATTTGCGCGCCTGCTGCCTTCCTTGGATGTAGTAGCCGTTTCTCAGGCTCCTTCTCCGGGGTCAAGCCCTAACCCTCCGTTACCCGTTGTAACCACGGCTGGCCAAGACCCAGCCGTCGAAAGTTGATAGGGCAGAAATTTGAATGAACCATCGCCGGCACAAGGCCATGCGATTCGAGAAGTTATTATGAATCACCAGTGAGCCCCGAAGGGCATTGGTTTTTAATCTAATAAATACATCCCTTCCGAAGTCGGGATTTTAAGCATGTATTAGCTCTAGAATTACCACGGTTATCCATGTAGTAGGTACTATCAAATATACGATAACTGATTTAATGAGCCATTCGCAGTTTCGCCGTTTAGGTGCTTAAACTTAGACTTGCATGGCTTAATCTTTGAGACAAGCATATGACTACTGGCAGAATCAACCAGGTAACTATCGTTG
>WAID01000005.1:972500-1250000 GCA_016584495.1 Celoporthe dispersa
TAGCAGTTAGTTAATTCTATATAAATAGCTAAGTCTATAGGAAACTTTTTTAGGCATAAGATAATATCCCCTAGGTCCCAGTTCTGCTTCTTGAGAGCGACTATCGCTCCTTCACACAGTGTCATCATTCAGTACAAAATAGCTGGCAATTTGGGTAGCTACAATATCAAGTTCAAGAATGAAAATATAGCCAATAAAGACATGAAATAAGGTAAAGAATGCCCTAGGGTGAGAAGAGGTGTGTGCTCTCTACTTTATGGCGATTCAAAGGCGCCGCCTCAAGCATTCGACCTGTTCCAAGGGTGAAAGCAAAGATGTCTAGAATTCGATGAACCCCATCTCGTAGAGCTTGGTAATGAGCGCCTGTGATATGACAGGCTCGGCGGCGCCGACAAAAACTTTGTAGGTTTCTTTAGGCTTCGTCACCTTAGCCCAGTGGGTGTCAGGGAAAGGCTCCCCGTCGGGGCGTTTCTTGAGGAGTCCGCCTAGACCAGAAGGCTTGACGTTGAAACCTGTGGCAACCAGCTTGATCGGTGAATTATGCAGGACGGGGGCGGGAAACGCGACAGTGAGGAGCTCCTACTCGCCCCATTGCACCTCTGGCTCAGCTGTCTTTACCTGAACATTGACAAAGTCACCGGTCTCGAGAGCCACAAAACTGGTGAGACCGTTGTCGATGATATACTTTGCGAATTCAGACACGAATTCGATAGGGACGTCACTTCCGGCAATTGGGGAAGGGCCCTCGGCAAACTCGAAGGGAATCAAACCCTTTCTCGTCGAGGTTGCCGTCCCGCCATGCTCGAAGAGGATTCTCTCGGTCGAGTCTTCCTCGGCTTGGTCCAGACGATTGTACGCTTCGATACAACTTCGCGGAAATCTTTGGCGGCTCTTGACAGCGTCGTGAAGCAGCTCAATGTCTGGACCAGACATGGCATGCTGTGGAACATTCCGTGGCTTCTTTGATTTTTTCTTTGGGGCAGAAGGCATGTCGAGACGACATCTGGATGGCCAGCATGAGATGATGAGGAAGGCGGGCGAGTCTCCAGAAAAGTGCCGAAGAGGCGGCATTTTTATAGGCTTCTGGAATCTAACTTGTGAGGAGGGGTATCGTCACAAAATGAGCATCAAGGCCGTTGGTGCCACGGGCACGATCAGAATTCAGCTCTTTTCATCAGGGTGGGAGTCACAGATCTAGAATCATGCTCCAAGGGTACTACCCCTTGATCGTATCTGAGAATCAGGGCATTTTCATCTCTGTCGGTCCAGACACCGTGGCTGGGTGGGAGCGATCAAGACCGTCAGCTGCGCGGTCTGGCACTACCACGGATTCCATGGAATGATCGGTCCACGTATATGATTGGCCTCCTCTCGAAGCGGCACCAACACTCGCACACGAAAGGAGATGCGATTGGCTATCGTGAAGCAAGCCACGGATTCCGTGGGTGCCTTGCTGGCCACCTGCAATGCGATACGATCCATACCTTCTTCGTGACCAACTGAACCCTTGATCGGGCGCCACTTTCTAGAGTTGTCACACTTGCGCAGCTCTAATAAAGACCCCATGCTTCCTAGGAATATAGAAGGCAAGTCCCAAGGAAAAAGGCAGGAAGCAGAAAAAGGAAAACAGGAAGAAGAACACCGAGACGAGGAAAAGGGCGGCAAAATGACAAGAGTGAGATTCGAACTCACGCCTCTTGCGAGACCACGAAGAGATATTCAAGTTTTGAGAACCTGAACGTGGCGCCTTAGACCGCTCGGCCATCTTGCCTTGTTGTTGGAGGGCAGCAAATTTGATGTATCATAGCCTCTGAGAATTCCTGCCGGCACGTGTCATGCGCAGCCGAGGCCGGGCCGGAAGCAACCTGCGCCTTGCCCTATCAGCTTCTGCTAACATTTCAGTCGAGCAGCCGAAGCAGAGGCCGAGGCCGGGCCGGACACTTCCTTCCTCACGTACAACTCGACGCTTTCTCCTTCTTGCACTCGGTCGCGTAGCCGGCTGGTAATGCGCTGATATCTGAAAAGGCAGGCAACCCCAGCGAAGGAAGAGACGACAGGTCAAATCATCTATTGTTTGTTCATGGTGGTGTACTTTGTCATCCGTTGTTCAAAATGCCGGCCATGCTAGACGATCCGGCCGCTGCGACCATGTACAGGGCCTCAGGCGAGGCTCCCTTCCCAGGCCCCAACTCACCTCTGCCGGCGAGCATCTCCCCACGGCAGGTGACGCTGCGCGATAGGCAGACCGTCGCGACGATCGTCCCCTTCGCCTCCAAGGACCAGGTGCCGCAGTCGCTGCTGCTCTACCTGAGCGACCAGTTCGCCAGGGAAATCGAGAAGGGTGATACCTATCCCATGATGGAGACCATGCCCTCCGACAGGTTCGCGTCGTACTGGTTCCAGAACTTTGGGGCTATCATGCTCCTCGGCAGCATCGAGAAGCCCGAGGACGTCGTCGAGGGCAAGGACTGGGCCAAGGAGTGTCTCGGTAGCTTCTACATCAAGCCCAACTATCCAGGCCGATCCAGTCATAGTACGTCTTCCCATGCGACATGCCGTTCCCTTGTGCTTGTCACCCGGGGGACGATAGGGGAGGACCATCTCTCTGTTCGGCGAAGCTATGACTCCTCTGACAGCCGCTAGTCTGCAACGCTGGGTTTCTTGTCACAGACGCCTCCCGGAACCGCGGCGTGGGTCGGCTCATGGGCGAGGCCTACCTCAACTACGGGCCGAGGCTGGGGTACACCTACTCGGTGTTCAACCTTGTCTACGAGACCAACGTGGCCTCGTGCAAGATCTGGGACGCCCTGGGCTTCAAGCGCATCGGCCGCGTCCCCGGGTGCGGCAACCTCAAGTCCTACCCGGGCCGGCTTGTGGATGCCATCATCTACGGGCGCGACCTGACCCTCGGCGAGGGGGACTCGGACGACCTACTCGTGAGTGAAGAGCGTTTCGAGAAGATCAAGTTCTACCTCAAGCACGGACGGTATCCTAACGGGGCGGACCGCGCCGAGAAATCCAGGCTCCGGAGCGCCGCGACGCACTACAAACTTCTTGAGGGCCAGAGCCCGGACGGCGCCGACGACGTCCTCATGCTCAAGGACAAGGAGGTCATCTCCGACCCGGCCCGCCAGTACGATATCGCGAGGCAGGCCCACGCCGGCCAGATGCATGCGGGCATCAACAAGACCACGGCCATGATCGCCGAGAGGTACCACTGGAGGGGGATCAAGGACACGGTATCAGACGTGATAAGGGCCTGTGTGGAGTGCGAGGACGGGGCCAAGGCGGGGAGCGGACCTGGAAAGCCTCCGACGCCCAGCCATCAGACATCAATCACAACTGCTCCATCACCCCCTTCGCAGCCGGCGGCTGGTGTCCCGCCTGTGCCTCCTCCTGTCTCTTCTGATCCTGCGAGTGTTGATACGTCCACCACCTCTCGACATCCCGAAGGTGTGTCTGGCCAGGACCATCCACGTCATGCTCCAGAAAGTGCACCTTGCTCGATGCCACCATACACAACAGGGCAGGCCCTTGGCCAACCCCGGTCGCCGTCTCGCAGCCCGGCCTCCCCTTCACAATTTCTCTACTTCTCGGAAACCAATGCCTACCAGCCAATAGACCCACAGATACTAGACCCTCCGCAGCAAGGCCAAGATGCCTCCTTCTCCAGTACACACTACCCACCGGCCTATGGACAGTTCGGGCAGGACCCATATACTACCACCACTTCACACAACGGCCCTCGGGAAGATATGGAGGTGGACGAGAGTACCATCTGTGAACTACTCGCCGCCGGCATTCATAATCGCCAACAACAGGATGGAGACTGCGAGATATCTGATCGGGAAATGGAACTTATGCTTATGCAGCAGTTGCAGGATGGGAGCCCAGCACCTGGATGATCATGAAAGCGGCCCTTGTACAGTGCTCTTTTCGTCTGACTTGATCTTCTTTTCTCGATTTTTCTTCCCCTATGAAGCAAGGTGTAGGTCGCCCCCCCAAAAAGAGAAGATATCTTGACGAAGGAACATGTAGACGCTCAGTGTCGTGGAACGAGAGGAGCAACACCTGATCTATCGATGCAACGTGATATTTCCTGGAGGACGATTATGAGCAACTAGATCACTTTGACATTTCTTCGAGCCGCCATCATTGTTCTTACACGATAGATTCAGCTAGACTTTTATTGATACCCGGAATTTCATTCTTTGCCCATAATCCCATACCAAAGTGACTTTGACTACTATGGTGCGGTGCTTAGCCTCAGGTCACCGATACGCTGTGGGGTTGGGCCTGTTAGTGGTGGTCTTGCTGGAACCAGGCCCCTGTCTCTTGCCCCCACCACTGTAGGTGAGCATCAGGGGATAGGTGGCCCGAGCGCTCAGAACAGCTTGGCCTGCAGCTGAACGCTGTGTGTGCCCCTCGAAACGTCGACATCGCTTCTCTGTGCTTGGGACAAGTTCCAACATCAGCTTCTTGAAGGGCCAACGACCCCCTTCTCTCTCTCGACAGACCACACCACAATAAGTCCGTTCTTCTCCCACCGAATGTTGTAATCAAGGACCTGCTGCATATCATTTCTTTTTCTCCCCTCTTCCCCATCGACCCGACGGCCGCAGAGCCTCGGAGTGCCCACGAACTCCGCCGTCCTCCTCCCCCCCACACGTGCGACCTGACTGCTCAGCGACGGTCCTCTTCCCGCGATGGCTGTGAACCGGATAAAGGGCGCGTTCGCCGCCCCTCGTAAGGGCGAGACCTTTGAGCTGCGAGCTGGCCTGGTATCGCAGTATGCATACGAGAGGAAGGAGGCAATCCAAAAGACCATCATGGCCATGACGCTGGGCAAGGACGTGTCCGCGCTGTTCCCGGATGTCCTCAAGAACATTGCCACGTCTGACCTGGACCAGAAGAAGCTGGTGTACCTGTACTTGATGTGAGTCCACCCAGAGGCTTCTGCGGCCGCCATGGGCCTCGTTCCGGGAGGCGCCCTCCCTGTTGCGCAGGCTACTCACCGGTTCACCGACCCTCTCGAGCAGGAACTATGCGAAGACCCACCCAGACCTCTGTATCCTCGCCGTCAACACCTTTGTACAGGACTCCGAAGACCCGAACCCCCTCATAAGAGCACTCGCGATCCGGACCATGGGCTGCATCCGGGTGGACAAGATGATAGACTACATGGAGGAGCCCCTGCGGAAGACCCTCCGCGACGAGTCGCCCTACGTGCGCAAGACGGCTGCCATCTGCGTGGCCAAGCTCTTCGACCTCAACCCGAGCATGTGTATCGAGAATGGCTTCATCGAGACCCTTCAGGAGATGATCGGCGACCCGAACCCCGCCGTCGTCGCAAACTCGGTCCAGGCCCTCTCCGAGATCAGCGAGACCGCGCCCGAGACCAAGGCCCTCATCGTCACTCCCGCGATGCTCAAGAAGCTGCTCATGGCGCTCAACGAGTGTACCGAGTGGGGGAGGGTGACCCTCCTGTCGACCCTTGCCGACTACCCGCCGGTGGATGTCAAGGAGTCGGAGCACATCTGCGAGAGGATCGCGCCGCAGTTCCAACATAACAACCCCAGCGTGGTGCTTGCTGCGGTCAAGGTCGTGTTCACCCACATGAGGGCTATCAGCCCCGAGCAGGTGCGCACCTATCTTAAGAAGATGGCTCCGCCGTTGGGTGCGTATTCCTGATACCCCGCGCCGTGTTGTGCTGGAACCGTCAAGATGTATATATATATATATATGCGCTAACTCTTTGTGCCGCAGTGACTCTTGTCGCCTCTGCGCCGGAAGTCCAATACGTCGCTCTCAAGAACATCGACCTCCTCCTGCAGGCGAAGCCAGACATCCTGAGCAAGGAGATGCGGGTCTTCTTCTGCAAGTACAACGACCCGCCGTACCTCAAGCTCCAGAAGCTCGAGATCATGGTGCGGATATCAAACGACAAGAACTACGAGCAGCTGCTGGCCGAGCTGAAGGAGTACGCGCTCGAGGTGGACATGGACTTTGTGCGGCGTGCGATCAAGGCCATCGGCCAGGTGGCGATCAAGATCGAGAGCGCCAGCGAGAAGTGCGTGAATGCGCTGCTGGACCTGATAGCGACCAAGGTCAACTACGTCGTGCAGGAGGTGATCGTGGTCATCAAGGACATACTGCGGAAATATCCTGGCTACGAGGGTGTTATCCCCACGCTGTGTGAACACATCGACGAGCTGGATGAGCCACATGCGAGAGGATCGCTGATATGGATCGTGGGAGAGTATGCCGAGAAGATCAACAACGCGGACGAGATACTAGAGAGCTTCGTGGATGGGTTCATGGAGGAGTTCACACAGGTGAGCTGGTGGTGAACCACACATGCAAGCACACGAGATACGGACTTCTGGCTGACCACCCCCCCCCCCCCCAACAGACACAACTGCAGATCCTGACCGCCGTGGTCAAGCTCTTCCTCAAGAAGCCGAGCAGCGGCCAAGGCCTCGTCCAGAAAGTCCTGCAGCAGGCAACAGCGGATAACGACAACCCGGACATCCGAGACAGAGCCTACGTGTACTGGCGTCTGCTGTCAGGAGACCTCGAGGTCGCAAAGGTGAGGACACCCAGGCGCAGAAGTATCTTATTGCATCGGCGCGGTGATGTAGTGCTAACTGTGTCGATCTGCCATCAGAACATCATCCTCTCCCAAAAGCCCCCCATCACCACCACCATCTCCAGCCTCCCGCCCGCACTCCTCGAACAGCTCCTCGGCGAACTCTCCACGCTGGCCTCTGTCTACCACAAGCCACCAGAGTCGTTCATGGGCAAGGGCCGTTTCGGTGCCGACGAGATCCAGCGCGCCGCCATCCAGGAGCAGCGGCGCGAGGCGGCCGAGAACCCTATCGCGGCCTCTGTGGCTGCGGCGGCTGCGAACGGGTCTGGCCAGTCGCAGAGCAACATCGAGAACCTCCTCGACATCGACTTTGACGGCGGCGCACCTGCCTCCCTCGAGCAATCCGGCAGCGTCCCGGCGACGCCTGACAGGATCGACAGCCCTGCGGTGGGCACGCCCGGTGCGGGTGGAGCCTCAGGCGGGATGGCGGACATGATGGGCCTGTTCGACGTGAGCAGCCCGGCCGGGTCGTCTTCGCAACAGCCGCCCATGGGCTCCGGCATGGGTGATCTCATGAACGGCTTCGCGGGCATGGACCTCAGCGGGACGAGCGCGCCGCCGCCGCCGGGACAGCAGCTGCATCCCCAGCAGCACCAAGGGCAGAGCAGCAGCGGCGGGGCAGGAAACGACCTGTTGGATTTGATCTAGGCGGTGGGTCTCGGAGCGGGACGGAGGGGCGGCCGCGGTGCTGTTACGGAGGACGGCGCGCAAAATAGATTAGATGGAGCACATGGTGTCAGTATCGACCGAATGGACTATGGTTGTTTGCCAGGCCTCCTTGGCTGATTGCTTCTCTGAATACTGCCCAAAGACAGACCAGACCAGACCAGACTCGACCAGACCAGACCCAGCCTCCCAAGTCGGCTTCTGTCATGTTCCCGGCCGGTATCGACTTGGTGCTTCTTCTCTACCCGAGACCGTGTCTTAACTACTTTCTAATGCAGCCAGCCTAGCAGCCTTTGGATCCTTTCCTGAGCAAGAACCAGGCTTAGAAAGTACAACTTTCCTACCTCAGATACTACAACGCCATTTCGGATGGCGTGATTATTTCCAGCAACAACAAGAGCAAGAGCAGCAACAACAACAACACCAGGACCAGCCCTCCTCCTCACTCCTACACCGCCACATAAGCATCCCCGCCATCCTCACCCTCCACGCAGACCCTTACCGAGGCCCTCCTTCGTAGGCCACTTCGGCCCCATGGGGCATAGGCGCGCCCTGTTCCTCGCCGTCGAGGCCCTCGCCCAGCTGGAGACGGTGTCGAGCATCACTCTCCCTGGCGCCGCCCCCGGGCCGCCGTACGACGACGACGACGATGACAAGACAGTCGCCATCGCGCTCGTCTGGCCGGTTTCTTTGTTTTGTGGTGCTGAGGAGCACGATGGTGTATGGGCTCGGCGTGGCTGGGGATTAGTGTGGTGAGAGACACTTTCGTAGGAATGAGGCGGGGAGGGCGCCGCTTTTGGGAGGGGGAGGGAAGGTTTGGCTGGGGTGGTTCATGATAGAGATAGGAATCAGAGGGGGGAGAAGGGATGATCTCTTAGGACGGGTCGTGTCCAGACTTTTTTTCCCCCCAGAAAATCTTGCCAATATACCATCAATTTCTGACTTGATGATGAACGATTACGATTGCGAAAAGATATTCATGCTCCAAGTATGGACAGTAATGCCGGCAGTAGTAAAAAAGAGAGGCAGTATGACTCTCTGGCTCGGATTCATTGGGGGGTTGGGTGGGTGGGGTGTAATAGTAAACGGCTGAAGGAGTAACTCAACGCATTGCTCAAGGGATATCTGACTCTAGTCCATCACCTCTTCCTCCTTATTATCACACCATGTACAAAGTCGCCCTGCAAAACTTGCAGCCACACCCCGTCTATCGGCTTGTCATCCTTCCAATCGTGAACGTCGCAACAATGACCACCGCGAGCGTGGCGATCGCACCAGGCAGGAGCAGCTCGTTGGGCACACCGGGGACAACCTGCTCCGGCTGGGCATTCCTGTTGCGCTGGCGGCGGCCGCGGCGGGGTGAGTAGTCCTCCTCGTCCTCCTCGTCCTCGCTGTCTTCATCGTCATACTTCTTTCTGCGCTCCCGCAGGACCGAAGAAGCGGGAGGCGTGGGGACGACGACGGGCTCGGGGGCAGGCGTGGGTGCCTGTGCGACGGGAGGCTTATCGGGATCGTGCACAAATAGGTCCACCTTGTCACGTCGGCTCTGGCGCGCGAGCAGGATGGCCTCCAGCAGGTCCTGGTCCGTCGTGATGGACACGGAGTCGCCCTCGTCGTCCAGGTAGCTCAGGGCGAACCCGGTGCCGGACAGCTTGCCGTCCTCCACGGTGGGGGCACCGCCGATCACGTCAACCTCGGACCCGAGCTTCGAGAGGACGTTCACGACGAAGGTGTCCATGCCCTGCGCGGCGGTGACCTGCAGGCGGTGGACGCGACCGCTGGGGGCCTTGAACTTGAAGGGGAAGGGGACCTCGGCGGGCGGCAGCAGCTCGGGGCCGTGGTCTAGGGCGCTGTGCGGAGGAGAGTCCACGCCCACGTGCGAGGCCGAGTCGCCCGGCGCGACGCTGTCCACGATGCGCTCCCTAGGGATATCAGGGGACATCAGCGATCGGCTGCCTATCTGGCTGTGGCCGTGGTGGTTGCCGTCGCCAGAGACCATGGACTCGGTCTCGTGGTCGAGAGACAGCCAGAACTTGTTCCAGGCCGGCCCTTCGCTGTCGGTGGTCGACATGCCGTTGATCTGCTCGAGGGTCGCGTAGGTCAGCTTGAGCACATCGACCATGCCCACGATCTCGCCGCCGTCGTTCATGACAGGAAGGTTGAGGTAGTGACCGTCTGTCGCCTCTGTCGTCAGCACAAAAACACACACACACACACACACACACACAGGATGCGCAGCCGAGAGGGAGCGGGACAGGGTGGTGGGAGCAACAACATACCGTGCATCTTTCGGAGGGCAGCCTGGATGCTCATGTCGATGGGGGCAAAGTCGGGATGAGGGGTCATGACACGGACGACGCTGCAGGTTGCCGGATCCAGCCCGGGGGCGATGACGCGGAGGACAACGTCCTTGCTCGTGAAGATGCCGGTGATGGAGCCATTGTCCTGAACCAGGAGGGCAGTCGTGTGGTTCTCCTTCATGAGGTAGGCCGCCTCCTTGACCGAGGTGCGGACGCTGACCGTGACGGGGGGCTCGCCGTTCAGGACGGACTCCAGGGTCGGGCCTGACATCTTGACGCGCAGGGCCTCGACGTACGAGATGATCTGCTGGGGTTGGCTGGCGCCCAGCTCGGACTGGACGCCCTCAAGCGCGTCGTACAGCTTCCTCGAGGACGAGTACGCCCGCTCCAGCTTCTCCATGGCGTCGTAGAAACACTTTGTGATGTCGAGGATACCCGAGATGTCCTGGTTCTCGTCCATGACGGGCAGGTGGCGGAAGCCCTTCCGCACCATGAGGTCGAGCGCATCGGTAGCGCTGGTGTCGGTGCGGGCGCAGAGGGGGTTCTTGGTCATGATCTCGGCGATGGTGACGTTGGCCGACTTCAGCCCTAGGCCGACGACGCGGAAGGCCAGGTCCTTGGCCGTGAAGATACCGGCGATCCTGTCGTCATCATCTGTGACCAGCACGCAGTCCTCCCTCTTGGCGGCCATCAGCTGTGCGGCCTCGGCGACGGTGGTCTGGGGCTTGATCTGCAGGGCCTGGCTGGGCTTGAGGGCGAGGACGGTGCCGGGAGGCGCCTTGCGGGTGTGTCGGGCCCGGCCGGTGAGGTGCTTCTTCTTGGAGAGATCGCTCTCCATCTTGCGGCGGATGGCCTGGACAGGAGGGGTGGGGAGTGGGGAGGCACAGTGTCAGTCAAGTCAGCACGCATGCATGTTTCTCCTCTGGCCCGAGACATGTGCCGGGTGCGCGAGAGGCATATCCAACAACCCGTCGCGCAACAAGAACAAGACGGTCGGGTGGAGGGGAGGAGGTCAGGGGCGGGGGTGTGGATGGGCGTGTCTCCCCCCCTGCGCGCAGTGGGAGGAAGCTCTGGGGCTCTCACCTCATCTCTCTTTGACTGCTTCTGTCGGCTGGCGCTGACGGTGGAGGAGCCGCCTACTTCGCTATTAGTAGCGTGGCTCTCTCTGGGCGTGTCAAGCACAGGAACAGGCCGGGGAATGGCAGAAGACCCAGGCGCTGGAGAGTGATTGAATGTAGGAATGCGACCGCGATCGGGCCCGCGGCTCGGCGTGGGCGTACCTCGAATGGTAGACATCTCGAAGAGAAGAAGATCCTGCTCGACCAGGGCGCAGTAGAGAGGGAGGAGACTCGAGATGGGTGGAGGACGGAGGAGGTGCAGGTCAGGGGGGCAGAGTTGATAGCCGCGCGTTGCTGTGTTGACCAAAAAGCTGCTGTTGTCGTTGCCAGAGCCGATAAGAGCCTAGGTCAACCCTCCGTCGGGTAGGCGCAAGAGGTTCGGGGGGCAACAAGGAGCCAAGGTGCGGCCTGTACTGCTGCTCGGAAAGGATCGCAAGACGCCCCAGCGAAAAGAGAGGGAGAGAGAAGACAAAAAGAGGTCGGGCGTGGTGGAGTGATCAGTGATGCCGGGTCGAGGCCAGGCAGGTCGGGAAGGAGGGAAAGTTGACGCCGACTTTTTTTCTTCTGTTATTGTTAGTTAGTAGCTCATGACTGTCTCGTCCCTCTGTCGATTGGGCCACAGGCCACTGTAAACACGCGCTAACCGCCCCCAAATCCCGCCTGACCAGGGGGGAGGCCTGGGGGCTAACATACCGCCTCCCCCTCCTTACCTAAGCCAGCTCCACTCTATCTAACCTCATGCCTGTGGGATGGCAAGATCGATGGTCAACATGACGACACTTTGTCTGGGGTCTTCATCAAGACCCAGGAAGGGAACGCTGATGGCCAGGCACCACGTGGTATCTGACCAGAAGCCACATTGGAGCGTAGCTACTGCGCAGTGTCCATCATGAGTCCGTCTATCTATCTCGAAGCCACTTCAGCGTGTACGAGAACAAGTCGTTTATACCAAAATTACAGAATGAACTACACCCTAGAGATCTCTGTTCTGTTCTGGAAAGACGTGTACGTCTCTCTGTCTTACTGAATTTAGCAGCTCTTGGGTCAAAACTAGTACAATCTACTACCTGGACGCATCTAGTTGTAATATTTCATGTTTCTTGTCTTCATATACGCACTTACAGTCGCACAGCAGCCCTCAGGCACTCAACAGTACGCCTTGTGCAAGGGTGAAATTCAAGCAACTGATTACTAAGATGGACAATTCGTGAATAGGAGACTTACCTGATTGACATCTGGTGAAATGTGCTCCTCTGCATTCCCTCTTTCACCTCCATGTCAGGGTAACGACGATCTTGTTTTTATCTCGCACTTATATGGCTATTTCACACGGTTCATATTACTTGTAGAAGCCTAATCATGTAAATATTTTTTAATTTTTTCCTTCTTTGAATCAGAGGTATCGGAGTCCGAGGATCCATCTCTTCATGTCGTCAAGGTTGCGGTACAAGACAGAAAGATTCCAAATTACACGACGGCGAGGGCTGACCTAGATCTGTAAAGATGACAAATCCCGATTAGCCTCATTAAAGGAAAGACTGTTCGGTCTCCGGAGTCTAGTGCTCCTAGACGCTAATTAATTAGTATCCTTAGAATATTGCAGAATATTGGCCCTGTTCGAGACGGCGTGGGAATGGGACCTTGGGTAGGTTTAGTAGTGAAGATCAGTTGAACAGAAAGAAGGACGAAGAACTATCATTCATCCTTGCGACTTTCGTTCTACCGTCTACACACACACCATGTCTGGCCCAGTGGGCCCCGAGCGCAGGAGAGATACAAGCAGACCGACAAAGCCCTAAACACCTGGGCTTTTGAGGACTACCTGGATGGCCAGCTCTCAGTGCTACTAGAGATAACTGAGGTCGAGAAGATCAGCCCTCGTGTGCAGCGTGTGCTCGGCCAGAAGGCCGGGAAGGTAAGTTTTTTTCTTTTTCTTTTTTCCTTTCTTTTCCTCTTCAAGTTTCTGGGTCTAGCAAATTACGCAAGACACTTTTGGAGATGTCTAACGCTTGAGCAGTTCATCCTCAAAGGCCGAGACTTTAGGCTGGGAGCGGGCGGGGAACGGCCAGTGTGGCGTTGCAGGTAGCTCATGAGCGCTATGCACGGAAAAAACCTTGATTCTCGGTCTCGGAACACTGAGGTGGGACTTTTTATAGAAGAAGTTCTGAAGAAGCTCTCTTATGACGGCAAGGTGGCATTTGGGGTTTGAGGAGGACAGAAGAGACGGTACGGCATAAAGCCTGTTGAGATATGCCTTTGAGATACCATTTCCCTCATGATGCAGTCCATAAATGGAGGTCTGCTAGGAGAACCTTGATCCTAGGTGCTCGTAAGTTGAAAGTTTTCGACCGAGGCTCGAGTTAAGACAACTGCTACTTGGTGACCAGTTGCCACAGGTTCAGACTAGGCTTGTCTCAGCCCATTAACAGTACCTAGATATATACTATAATACTATATAAATTTGTAGTTTTCTGGCCGCTATAACCATCTAATAACAGTTTTCAATTCTACTTCTCAAGAGTCTACTCTGTTGCAGTCGAGACTTTCAAGTCGACCTGAGCTTTAAGCTTAGTTTGCATAACACCTCAAGATTGATACTAAAAATTCTAAAACTTGGTATGGGAAAGTCATCATTAGCCTGCTGATAATTAAATGAAGAGTCTCTTAAGTTATAAGTACTTTACTTGGAATAATGCTTGTTCATCTCTTGACATGGCTTAAAGTCTATATGATCTTCCTCTAATTTCCTGTTTAAAACGTTCAATCATGATGACTGACTGACAGATTCGCAAATGAACTGTGGTCAATGATTCATACCATTTACGAGCTTCAGACTTCTTGGACCCCTGAAGTACCTCCCTCTGCTGAATTGCTTACAGCTCTGTTTAATTTGGAATTGGGGCGGGGGGCGGGGTGTCAATGACCTCTTCACGTGATGAAGAGTCAAGCCGAATGTTGACTGCTTCATACAGATAGAGCAGCCCAGGCCAGTCACACGTGTCGCAATCTCTCCATAATCTCTGCCGACAGCCCGCGAAGGCGCCTCCGGAGGTCGACCTCGAGCTGCTCGAACAGAGCAAACGAGAAGATGGCTGCATTACTGATGTCAATAGTACCCCTATGAGCCTCTCCAGCTCTCTGGGCCGAATTAGAACCCAGAACGCTGCCTGCACGGTCTGCTCGCCGCTTCAACCCCTCTAGGTTCTGAGACAGGGCCTTCACGATCCCCCTGCAGCCGAGAGAGCTCGCTCAGTACCAGCTGGGAGGCCATACGAGCCCGATCATATTCCTCGTCAACCAGGTGCTGCGCAGAGATAACACCTACAGGTGACGGCGTGCCCTGACCCGAGGCAGCAGCGCTGTGGACAAGGGCGGTCGGCGAAGGGGTTGATGAGCTCGAGTCCTTGGGACAAGTCTGGTTCCTGACCTGGTCCTTTCCGTTGGCCGCGGCCGCATACCAGGTTAGGGCCTTGGAGAGGGTCAATGTGACGAGGACGAGGAGGTGGCTGTCCTGGGAACACGAGCACTGGAGGATGTCAGCCACCGCGTCGAGGGCCGTCCTGTTGTGGGCGATGATAGACTCGGCCGAGAGAGGCAACTGGCCGTGACTGCGGTAGTCAAACTTGGGACCGTAGTGGTAGTGCTTGTCTGCGCGCTCGATTGGTTGCGTGCTGGAGAGCCTCTGAATGATCGAGAGCAGGCGCTGGAGACACGAACCTGACGAGCAAGTTTCTTCCCCCAGCGGCTGCGGCACGTGTGGCTCCGACATCAAGGTGGTATCGCAGCCGTTGTGCGAAGTCTGCATCTCGACGTCGGACTGCATTTGTGAGGTCGTGTCAAAGAAACTCTCGTGGCCCATCACCGGAGTCGTCCCGCTGTCGGATGCAGTATGGCTATCCAGGCCAGCGGCGGCGGCAGCGTGGGCGTGAGAGTGTACAAAAGTGTCGAGGATGTCTGTGTCGAGCAGTGTTAAGCCGGCGGGATCAGGATCACCCATGCCGGAGCCGGGAAACATGTCCAGCGGCATGTCAAAGCTGAACATGTCATCGAGCCCGGAGAACAAGCCGTTCGGCGCTGTCATTAGGTGGTGTGGTGGTGGTTGTGTCAAGGGCAGGTTTGGGATGATATCCTGTCGACTAGGTATAGGTGTGGCATGGTCGCTGTTCTGAGAGGACGAAGAGGACGGCGATATGACGACGACGCCTCCTGGTGACGATGGTGGTGGTGGTGGCACGCCTCCCAACCCCGGCGCCGCCACAAGCCAGTGGTGGCCCTTGGTAGAATTTGCAGAGGAGGGCTGCCCGCTCGCTGCCATGCTGCTGGCCGACATGGAATGCGTACGGCCGGCTCGTCGGCTGACGAGGTACTCGCAAGGGCGGCCTCGTTTGGCACACCGCGCACATGTCGGCTTTCTCCTTGCTGCATTTCAGCTTGGCGGTGGCACAGCTGCGGCAGCTGTCACGCAGCTTTGGAAATGCCGGCGTTCTTTGTAATGACGATGAAGAGGAAGAAGTAGGTTTGAGTAATGGTGACTTAGGACTGGGAGGGAACATGGCTTCGGCACTCTGTTTTCGAACCACACCACTCAGTGGCTTGAAGGATGGATGGATGGTAACGTTAATGCCTTTGTGACGGGTAATGAAACTTTCTTTTGCCTCATAAATAGTCCTCTGATTAAGCCCCGGTGAAAAAGGCGATATAATACCCTCCTTCAAGGGCTAGGTGGGCAAGGTCCGTGATAAATGCGATAGTAATTCATTGGTGATGAAGGCGAGCAGCGTGTACTTGGCACGTGCTCATAGGTCAGTTCGGACAATTTGTATAAGCAACGTTGGGAGGAACATGATGACGTTCTTGTACAGGACAATATAAACGGTCGGGAGGAGGCGATGGTGCTTACAGAGAGGCAGATAAGGAAAGAGGGAAGGTAGAGAGAGAGAGAAAAAAAAAGAGAAAAAAAGAATGAAATTGAATTAATAACTTGCTCTACCCTCGTACGACCTTGGGCGGGACGATTCTTCTGATAACAAGGTTCGAGACTTACCGTCCGTTGCTTGGCGCTGAGCAAGGAGGTTGATATCAAATCCCACCATGATCCCCCAAGGTCCCACCCACATGATCTGTCATGCAGGTCTTGAGAGGGCTGGCTGGCTGTCAGACCGAGATTTTCGCATTGTTTCAGATGTTGATTACAGTATTAGTTAGTAATTATGGTCATATCGCAGCTCACAAGACGAAAACAGGTCAAGGCCCTGTTAATAATTATCATCATCAACTTGAAGAGCTCAGGCATTCTATGAATAATCATGACGCTGCTCATCGCTTAACAGTCTACCTGGTTATACTGGTACCTGATACCCAAGGCTATAGTTGCACTATTGCTCACCTGCAACCTCTTCACAACGATTAGCCTTCCCACGTCATCCCCTATCCGCTGGATCTCTCCGACCAGCTCTGCAACGTCGACAACCAGGCACCCTGTCAGCTGAATCCGCAGCAGCTCCCGCACGCGGGCAAGCGACTGGACATCTGTGGCGAGGAGCGACGAAGACGAGGTAGCAGGCTCAGGAATGTGGCGCAGCGCCAGCACAAAGAGGGCAGCGGGATGTTCACGAAGGATCGACAGGTGCACCCGTAGCTCTGACATGATGTACGCCGCATCCGCAGGCCCCGGTGCGCCTCCTCCTGCATAAGGCCTTGGGGACGGCAGCCGCAGGAGGTAGATGTCTGCGTCCTTGATTGGCTGTGCACCGCTAGGCGCTCGTCTCTGGTGGATGATACGACCCACTGTTTCGCTCTCAGCGGGAGGACCAGTGGCCGCAGCACCAGCAGTACCAGAAGAGGTAATCCTAGCGACAACTGCGGCAGAACCGGGAGCGGGTGGCGCGGGGCTCGATGCCGTCGTCTCAGTAAGCTGTACGACAAAGTGTAGCGTGGAGAAGAGCCTTGCCAGTGCCTGTGCCGCACCTGTGCTGTGAGCACCAATCTAAATGACCGCGCGAGGTTTCTCGCGATATTAGTATTGTATCATCGCATCCTTTTCAGTGAGCGCAACAGGGATCACGACCTACTTTCAACTGTACGCTGTATTGTGCGTAGTGGGGGTTGTTTGTGATGAGAAAAGAAGTAGGAGGAGCAGGAGGAGCAGGAGGAGGGGGGGGGGGGGAGAAAGACGACAACAAGGAGGAAGCAACTTACATCGACGATGCGCACCTTGCCCTGACTAGGCCAGTCGAGCCGCGCAAGGACCTGTGTGATGTTCTCATCCGTGTCGCCCATGCACCGAAGGAACGCAGGCCACTGCCTCTGCAGCTTCGGACGAGCCGCGCACGCCTCCTCGAACGTCTGCTCGGTGTCAAAGGCGAGGCCGAACGCGGTTGTCGTCCGCGCCTCTGATGATGATAATAACCGTTTCGCATATTCCTCGGACGGCTCATGCCAGGAGTCTGCAACCGCCTGCTGCTGTCCCCGGAGCCTGGACGCCCTGGCCATCTGCAGGGACGCAGGGGCGGCTGTCTCGCCCAGGAACATGATGGCGTCCAGGTAGAAGAGCTGGGTAACAAACGGAGACGAGAGCGCCGTGTGGCCGATGTGGCCTGTCTGTGGCTCTTGCAAGAAGCCTGCTGATGCCGTCATACGCACGACGCTCGTCATCTCGGATTCATCGACACCCACTAGATCGGCTACGTCCTTGACGGGCACGCTGCCGGTCAGCGGGATACATGCCAAGATTTGGAAGTCCCCCAGCCACTTCAGACAGGACAGGAGTTGGCTCTAGGAACCATCCCGCAAATATAGTTTCTTGTTAGCTACTTAGGTACCTTAGTAGGCAGGGTTAAATTACCCGAAATGATAGGGTGGGGGTTTTTTTTTTCTTTTTGGTGGCTCAGCATACTTGGTAGGAAAGCCGCTGAAGGAGGGCTTCGGAATCCGTGAGCAGGGCCTGTAGGCGATCGATGCTACTCAGGACTGTACGTCTTGCAGCATGAATTTCATGCGAGGCAGAGGACGGGATGGCTAGATTGGATGTCGAAATATCGGAACTGTAGTTATTACTGTGAAAATAGTCAGATAGTATTCTGATGGCAGCATTGAGCCTATTGCTGCAGGCATCGAATTGCTCCAGGCTTCCCATGACGAGCGGTCACATCCGGTCTGTCGCTTCGGCTTGTGAAGAGATGGGACCGAGGTAGATCAAGCATTATCAAACGGTGAAAGAAAGGCCGATATTTATCATGATGGCGACTATTTAAAACGAAATGCATCATCATTGTAGCACCATCGACGTCGGAGATGGCTCCTTGTTTGCGTTTCACGTACTATAGCCGCACTCGGTCGTATCAATTCTAAAAATGGCTGTGCTTGATTATGGGACTATATCGGCTTTGGGAGCGTGGACGGCTCAAGACATCTCCACGAGGCTAATACCGAGGAAGCAAAATTTGCTCTGAGTTTATTTATTATTATTATTATTATTATTATTTGTTTTTCCTCTTCTGGTAGCTGCTTGGGTTCGGGAGTCCCTTTTCCATCGCCAATGCTACCTGCAGCCGAGAATAGTGCGTTGCACAGATAGTTTGTTTCGCCCGACAAAGTTACGGACAGACTCGGCCTCGGCGCGTGCCTTAAGACCGCTTTGCTTTCAGGTACAAATCGCACCTGTCGACCGACATCAACATTCTTTGACACCTTTGCAGACTTGACTTTCACTTTTGATCTGACCTAGGCTCAGTCACCTCTTCTTATCTTTCCAAGAAACCTTGCATACTACTACCGCCCTCCACAATGGCGTCTGACAAGAAACTTGTGCTTATCACAGGTAAGCCGCCACAAATCCGGCCGCGTACATATTGTATCCCGATTCGGAAGCTAAAGGGAGTTATGCCGCCTCTCCATAGGAGCTAATAGCGGCATCGGGCTGGAGACTGTGGTCAGCCTGTCCCAGGCATCGACAGACTATCACATTCTCCTCTGCGCCCGCACCCTAGACAAGGGAAACAAGGCGCTGCAGGAGGTCAAGGCCTCCCATGGCGAGTCCCTCAAGAGCCCCATCTCAGTGCTCCAGCTCGACGTCACGGACGCCAAGTCCATCGACAGCGCAAGGGAGTACATCGAGAAGGAGTTTGGCCGCCTGGACGTGCTGGTGAACAACGCAGCTATCCTCATCATCCCTGGCCAGCAGCCCATGGCCAAGATCGAGCTCCTGCGCACGACCTTCGAGACCAACGTGTTTGGCCCTTGGATCCTGACCGACGCCCTGGAGCCTCTTCTCCAGAAGTCGGCAGGCCCTCTGGTCATCAACGTCTCCTCCGACCAGGGCTCCATCACCAGGAAGCTAGACCCTACCAACCCTGGCGCCGCCATCCCCGGCGAGCACTACCGTGCCAGCAAGTCCGCGCTGAACATGCTGGCTGCTTGCCAGAGATACTCATACAAGGAGTGGGGCTGCAAGGTCTGCGCCTTCAACCCTGGCTTCTGTGTAACCAACCTCGTGAGTTCATCCCCTTCTCGGAATTCTCGGCACCAGAGCATGTCTCAGATCGACCCTGCTGATAGCGATGATTTCCGCGCAGACCGGAGAGAAAGGCCGCCAGATGCGGGTCGAGCATGGCGCCAGGCCTGCTAGAGACGCTGCCGATGCGCTGGTGGATGTCATTGTAGGAAAAAGGGATGCTGATCTTGAGAAGAATGGTATGGTGGACTTGGATGGCGGGATACTCCCCTGGTGAGGCTGATCGGGCAATATCAGCGGTACTTTTTACGAGATTAACTAGCTGCCCTACGGCTTGCTTTAGCTCAGCCACGGAGGCTTATTCAATAGACCATTCTCTCTCGCAAACTAGGCTATTAATAATATATTAGTGCCTTACCTCGCAGAGTGATGCATGGAATTACACCGCCCTAGCAGAGAAACACGGAGCACGAGCAAGCGATGGTAACATGGTGAAAATTCTTTGTAACTATGGGCTGATGATCATCCGACACAGAATTATGTATGTGTAATCAAACACACGCTGCTCAGGTTGGCCATCTTCACCGAGAAAAGTGAGGAGAACGTGAGTGCTTCGGCTAGCTTGAAATACGAGCCACGATAGAGGTGCTAGCAAACATGTACTTACCGAGAGCACCAGCTGAGAGATTCCCGTTTGAGTTTATTCAAATATAATCCGGGGATATCAACGTCAATAAATTTGCAGTTGGCCAAGATCGCAAATTGTAGACTTATGATTGACAGGAGAAATTCCACCTCGTTCGCCGTAATAACGGAGTTGTTATTTTTCCAACGGTGCCTTCTCCTAGTAACCCTCGCATAGAGTTGTGGAGTTTTGATGAACTACTTGTGATTTTTTTTTTTTTTTTTTAGGGACGCATTCGCGGTCCTCCAGATCACCGTGCTCATCACAGAAAGGCGGATCGAAGTTGGTCACAAGCATGGTAAAAAAAAAATGAGCTTGTTGATTTCTAGCAACGAGATATTTTTGCCGATGCATGTCCTGGATCCGAATTTTAGGCCTGCCACATTAGCACCGTCGTATCATTATATTGACCAGTACTACAACGAGGGACAAAGACGGCGGTGTGTCTAGGAGAAAAGGCACAAATAAATGTCAAAGACTTATCTAAACCAAAGTGTACCATGCTCTGTTCGTTCTGGGAAAAATTGGCAACGTACGACTGCCCCTCCTTTGCAGACCTCACGCCAAAGTGGGAGTCTAATCCTAGGCTGAACACGCACTGCTTTCTGGACGACTACCTGCATGTACGGGAGCTTCTGAGCATCCTGAAACGTCGGTCGCGGTACACACAAGAGATAGTCGAGGTCAGTGCAATCGCGGTGGTGTCGCTCTCAGCACCAATGTTGGCATCACATTCGCGAAGATATCCTAGTCTGTCATTGTCTTTCGCGCTGAGCATCTAGAAAAATGCGAGCCATATAGGCGGGACTATCAGTTTGCATATTTTGTCTCTCCCGGCGCGCTGCGGTGATCCTGTCCAAGGCAAAACGCATGAATAGCGCGATCTTGGGTCCTGCGATGAGGCCAGCTAACGTTTTGACGTAGGGCATTGTTTAGGGATAGAGGCTGGCAGTATAAGCACCATGTGATCGTAATTCAGATTTTCGATCATGTTCTCTACGTCATTGCGTCTATCGAGAAAGTTCATCCTCTGCTCGAACCTATTGCCCTAGTGTCAGCTCCTTGTGCGTACTGAAGTAATCGCCGAACCAGATATAAAGCACAATAATCTCACTGTAATCATAGAGATGGCTTCAGAGGCAAGATACTACAGCTATGCTCCCACATTGATACTTTCAGCACGATCCTCAAGTACGGTGGTGACCATGACTGGCCTCTATATTTAGGAACTCCTTGTTTTCCAGGTGGCGAAGACACAAGAAGAGGGAAATCGGGGCTTTCACGCGTAATGAACAAGCTTGAGAGAATTCTCATCTGAAATAGCCTTAACTATGCGGCAGGACAGGAAACCAATGTAATTGCGGAGGATCTTCTGTTTTCGTGGTTTCAAACGGGTTACCCCAGGCATTAACAATTTCGCAGCTCTCTCAAAGCTCGGATGCTCAAGGAACAGGCTCCCCGAGTGTAGATAATATGATGTCTTCCAACAATTTTACTGATGCAGTCTTGATGACCGGTTCGACGTTTTCCTGGGTGTATATGTACTTAGCATGGCAGAGGCTACCGTAGAAAGGCAAAGAAATATGTTTCCTGCCACGAAAAAAGTCGGCCGTGCGGAAGAGAGCACTGAGCCTGGCTGGTGGTCCGCTGGTGGTCACGAAAGCCTGGCCGAGGGCACTCAAGAAGACCACACTGCACGTAGGCGTGTCGTGGAGATTCCTGGAAATTCTGGCCTAGGAGATAAGGCTTGATCATTCCATGAGGGAATCCAGCGTCACTAAACTCTTTACCCTGAACAACGTCGAGCTCATGTTGGGCTTCTTCGGCGTTGGAGTTGGCAGAACATAGGCCCACGAGTCCAGCGCACCATCCGCCCAGGAAGTGGCGTGCAGATTGCGTGATTCCTCATGCACGAGAACGCCCAACTGAAAGGCCATGCCAGTGGCTTCTGCACCGGTCTGAGGTGTCAGCGCCGTCACTGTCTGTTGTGGTGAGTGTATGAATCACCACTGCGACTGACAGGATGTGAAGAGAATAATAATAATAACAACCATGGACTGCTCTATGTTGGAGGCTTTGTTGTGTTTATATTGTAGTTTTGTGTGTTATGTCTCTTTTTACCTTGGCCTGCGTGCTCGTCAAAGCCAAGTCCGGATGCGGTTGTTCGGCATCACTGTTCTTCGCTGCCGGAGGTGATTGACCAATAATTACACGGGCCAAGGTGATCGCGATAGAGAAATTAATCATTGGCAAGAATCGGATTAGACGCGCGGCCGTCAGCATTGCAAATATTTGCCAAGTCATCGGAGACCGGGGCCGCGATGATCTTTGTGCTATTACCACAGAGATGCATACCCGAATGACATCCCTTAGGTATCTTGACAATGACGAGAACTGTTGTAAGCATCGAATAAATCATGCAACACTTGGTTCACCATAGATCAAGGACATGGCTGAAAATTAAGACGCGTGATAAGGTTATTTTTTTTTTATTTTTACAAAAACCGTTACTGCATCCGTTGCCTTGTCCTGGCCAAGGAAAAGGCCACCTGCGCTTGTCCAAGCTCAATATAATATTAACACGCACAATTTTACTACAAATCCTACAATTCCACTCCAGTGGTGACCACAAGGAGCGTTTTCCCCCAGCAGCTCGGCGGACAGCTCATTTGACGATGGCCGTTTATAATGCAGGACAGACTCAGAGAGGCATGGGCGGTAAAATACATGCCGTGTCCAGCTTCTCTGCACAGTGACTTTGGTTACGACTCTGCAGCGTCGTGGTATCTATAGTATTTTTTTACACTCTCATGGCTGGCAGCATACTCACCTTGCGTGCGTCGAGACACGGCCTCGCACCGGTCACACACTTCCCACGTGGGTCGACTAGGGAGAACCGACGACATTAGAGATGCAAATCACACACGCTCGCTCCTCTGAGGACACAACAAGATGCAACAATCACTACACGAGGGTTTGCTTCTATAAATCTCGCCGCTACTGAAATACCACTCTCTAGCCTCCTCCTCTTCTGTTTCATTATCAACAACAACAAGAACACGAACATCACTCCACCCGCGAAACCCTCACGTGCAAATCAACAAAGCCGAAACTGGTCCAGCTAGAGAGGCACACATAACAGAGAAGACAAGAAGAAAGGAAAGAAAAAAAAACCCCCCAATACACATACACCATAAACTACCAAGAAACCGTCAAGATGCCTGGAAAGTGCGAGAAACACGGCTATTACTCTGGCAAGTCCTGCACATTCTGCTGGAAGGTCCGCACACCCTCTCCAGCTGCAAACCCGAAGGAGGACCACTCTACCGAGGACGATCGCTTGGATCTTGTGAACGAGGACACGGCCGTTCCCGAGGATACTGGGAACGGTGAGCATGTCAAGTAAGGCATGTGCGAGGTGGGCCGTAAGGGAGTATTGTTGACGATACTTCCCCAGCCATGGACATGGATAATAATTATTAATTACTTTTTCTTTCCCTCATTTCTTTCCCTTAAAGAGTCTGGTACGCATAGTTGCTGGGAAATGAATTCTATTCATTAATTACCACTTTACTTGGGATTTGACGATTGGTATCATGTTGTTGAAAGCCGGCAGCCATGTTTGCGGCATCACGAGAGTTGTTGGATCTCGGGCACTTGACCGTCTCTAGACGACAGAGATTGATATCTATGCCATAGAACGTGGTCCAGTTGATACCTCAGGTATAACATCGTGTTTGACTCTGTCCTGTAAACTCAACAACCCCTGGAAGGAGGCACACAACTAGAACCCGCTCATCTCCCTCACCAACCCAGCATTCACCCAGCCCCTCGCAAAATTCCTCCCGCTCAGCAGCACCACGGACATCCACCAAGCCCTCCCCACCCATCCATCCCACCACCTGTCCGGGCTCCCCCCCGTCCGCCTCACCACAGCCCTCCTGACCACCTCCTCAACCACCACCGCCACCCCGTTCGCCGCGAAGAACACCGCCTCTCCCCGGGCTAGCCACCAGTCTCCTCCCATAACCCCCCTCGCCGCAAACCCGTGACAGATGGCACTGCTCAGAAAACCCCCAGAACCCTGCCCACATCGGCCGGCTCTTCCTGGGTCTTACCCAGCAGCCTGCGCTCCAGCCACTCGCCCGGCCAGATACCGTAGACGAGGAAGAAGCGCGCGAAGAGGCGGTGCCACCCGTGCGACCAGAACTCGCGCACGCCGCCGCGTATTTCCCAGGGTGGCTTGGTGTACAGCGGAGGGAAGTAGGCGAGCGGGCCGGGGGCGAGAGGACTGCACACCACCGCGAAGGCAGAGTGGGCGAGGGAGAAGGCTGCCATGAGGGTCGCGCCGAGGCACAGCGTCAGGCCCAGCTGGGCGAAGAGCGGCAGCCGGGTGCCGAAGAGGTTGTCATCCCACCGTCCATCGCCCTCCCACAGGTGCTCCTCGACGTCGGCCAGGCCGTACTGCAGGTAGATGGCCCTGACCCCGGCCAGAGACACCACCAGGGTGGGCAGGGCGCGCAGGAAGATGCTGTGCAGCCGGCTGGGCACGGTCGGCAGCCAGGTCCTGCGCGTGTGGCGGACGTCGGCGGTGGTCCACGTGAAGCCGGCGCCGCGCATGGAGAGCTCGAGCTCAAGGGCCCAGGAGGCGCGGTCTGCGAGGGTGTGAGGCCAGCCGTCCTCGGTGGCGGCGTGCTCGAGGACGGGTCTGGGCTGGGGGCCTGTGACGAGGTTGTGGTGAAGGAGATGGACGGGAAAGTAGGAATAGGAGGAGGAAAAGGAGGGTGGCTGGTCGGATCTTGGTCTGGCGATGGGGTTCAGAGGCTTGTCGTTGTTGACCCCGCGGCTTCCTGGCTCAGGTATTGATGTTGTTGTTGATGGTGTTGCCTGGCCAGAGGACGAGGCGGCGGAGGACGACAGGGGGGAAGGGGGAGAGGGTTTATTACTATTCTCCTTCAGGTCGCGGAGGAGGCCCTCGGCAGGGCGAGGCCCGATCCGCGGCTCGTACCTGTATATCACGCGGCGTGGGATATGCCCCAGGAGATACGGCGAGATGAAAAAGGCATCCACCACGCGAGCACTGCCATACAAACCCACCAGCCCGAGCTGATACGTCAGGCCGATGCTCTGCGGAACATGATATGCCAGCGGCAGCCGCAGGAAGAGCCATGCCGCCAGGAGGGCCAGAGCGCTGCGGAGGGCCTTGATGGCGGGTGTATCCAGAGCTGGAGGCGGCGGGGGCGGGAGGAGGAGGAGGGCCAGATAGTATACCAGCGGCGGGCAGATCATGGCCTCGATGGTGAGCGGCCTCGTGCCCGGGATGGGATGCAGCCCGGGCCTGGGCTCTGCAACCATGAGGTTCGACAGGAGGTTGTTCATGGTCGTGAGAGGGAGGCAGGCGAGCTCTTCTGCCGTCGAGGGTCTCGAGGCTGGGCTGCACTGCATTCGCGGGTGTCGCTATCCCGCACAAGCATCAGGTCAACCTCTGCCGTGTGAAGACCAATCCATGTACGCCGACAGCGATCCAGCTGCCTTTGGTGATGTCAGAGACTACCACAGCATTAGATCGGCAGTGCTGGGCTTGGTAGCGGGGGTCATCCATTCCAGAAGCGTTGCTGACGGCCTCGGGCCGTCGTCACCTGCCCTCCACGTTTCCATGCCTACCTGAGCCTACGTAGATAGTACTATGTATTTTGTACATCTATCGGTTCGTTGCCAGAACGAGGCGACGAAAACGTCGACAAAGTATCTACATAGGTTGATAACATGTGAACGTATAGTCAGAGCGGAGTTCTCTGCCCTTGTCTGGCAAGATTTTTTCCTCCTTCTCTGTTGTCGCGGGGACTTGCTGGGTTCTAGGGACTCACACGAGGATTTCTCATCTCCGTCCTTTTTGTCAAGAGTCCCGTCATTTAACAATGGGCCTGCAAAACCTTGATATCGGAGCTCCCGACGACGCCAGCGCAATTGGGCCATGGCGGGCTCGTGCCGACACACCCTGAGCAGGTTCTCGCTCTCGAGGTACCCATGCCGTTCGGTATCCAGAGCCGTGAGGGCTGTCGGGATCCAGAAAGCTTCCGTGTAGGAGGGACTCTGTACCTGAGGCGTCTCTGTCGGGCCATCGATGCACACCAGAGGCAGGTACAAGGGATGCATGCATAAGCCGGGCCGTCGTATACGCTCGACCCATGATGGTGGTGATATACCTGTCATCGCATATTTATTATGATGCCACAGGTACATGACTCGCTATGCCGTATAGGGTGCCTGCGTGTTTCTCGAAGATGTCATTGTATTGACTGACTACTCTTGAGCTTCCTTCAGCAGTGCGGCCGACGGCCACTGCCTACACGTCCTTCTTGCAGGACTCACTTGGTCCGTGTCAAGCGACCGCGCTCTCTCGGGGGAATCTCTGCACCCTCTCAACCAGTGGTTGTCTTTCTGAAGGAGATATCGCCACACCCGCCTGTCGATGCACAGGTCAGGGGGGGATCGATCGACAATCGCGGAGGGCACGCCGGCGCTTTGGGTCTGCCTGTAGGCCGCGGGCCGTCGCAACGGGCCACACAAGCCCCTCGTCCAGCAAGCCACACGTCAGAAACATAAAGCACAAAGATCAATCTGCGTCACTGCGGCCGGCGTCTGCAGAGATTGACGCCGCGCGCTCGGATCCTGACATTTGCTGAAGCGACGACAAACATGAGACGGAGGCGTCGTCGGGATGTGGCGATCTTGTAACTCTGCGAGGACCTTTTTTCTTCTTTCTTTTCAGCTGAAATTTCCGCGGAGACTGCTCACCTGTCCTGCCCCTGCCCTGGTCGGTCTGCACTGTCAGTGCTCGCCAGCAGAGATCCCGTCTGCCGCCAGTCGTCTCCAGAGACAATGCTGACTCTTGTCGACGGCAGCGAGTGTCAGGACGACGGTTTCCTTCTGTCTTGGGTGGGGGGGGGGGAGAGCAGGCGGTGAGGGCTAGGTCGGCCGTTGGGATTACTGGTACGAGGACTACTTCTGGTACAGACAGCACAATCGTCCTTCGGTAATATAAAACCTCACCGATGTGACCTTGCTGACAGGGTCATCACGTCGCGTGGGGTGGAGACGCGGCGGACGCGACGATGTGGGTCAAGCACTGACTGAGCCCGAGATACAGGATAGCATCGAGATAGGACAATAGCATGGTCTGTATCACATGTGTTGTAAACCGTAGCACAAGCTGTGCAGACACAGAGGCCGCCCGAGGAGGGCCCTCCCTCCACCATGAACAGAGTAGCCTGTATGAACACGTTGGGAGCAGGCCGAGTCCATTGGCCCTGGAAGCTCCGATCGCTGGGTGGAAATACCACAGTGTGGCAGCACCAAGAGAGGGCGATACGGTGACCGAGTAGCCTTCTCAAAGCCGCGGACGCTGGGCGGTAAGAGGGCAGCTGGGTGGTCACGGGTATGGTTGGACGTACGTGGTGGCTTGTCTCAGCGACTAAAAGAGAAAAAAAGAAAAAAAGAGTGGCTTCATTGGATGGGAATCTTGGGAAGGCTTTTTTTTTCTCCTTAAAAAAACAGAAATTTATCGGCGACAGGCTGTCGTAGGAGGAGGAAGCAACAGATCGAGGATCGATGATCAGATGGATGGACGCGCACGCTTGGTTGGTTGCGCAGGCGGTACGGACAGGGGGAGGCCCTAAGGTCTCGATTAGCGCTGGGGGGGGACCCCAGGGCGCCAAGGGTCAGCACCAACACGACGTACCACAGGGAGGGGATAGGCTCGCTCAGTGTTGTCGTTAGGTGCTAAGACAGCCAGGCGGGCCTGAGACTAGGCCTAAAAAATAGAGAGAAAGTCTGAAAGGCTACCATGAACAGGGATCTTCTGGGTCAGCACACGGGCCAGACGCGCCAAGTTGCCGCAACAACCGGGTAAGGAATGTTTACGGGTTGGGGAAACGAATGGAGCTGGATGGAGACATGATGAGACGGTGGCTCCACCCTCTGCAGGAACCTTGTCTGGGAAGCAAAAGCCCCAGGCAGGGCCAGACAGGCTGAGCGGAAGGCCTGGACCCACGGAGGAGGGGGGGGCGCCCTCTGGGCAGGTGGGAAGCTGGGAGAGAGGGAAAGAGGAAAAGAGGAAAATGGGAGCCTGCGAGGACGAATGTGGCATGGCACGGCACTTGACAACACACATGCTACATGCCAGGGCAGCCAGCAGCAGCGGGCATGTCGTCCATCTTTTATTTTTTATTTTATTTTTTATTTTTTACAGTTTTTTTGTTCAAATTTCTTGTCTTCTGTTTCTTTTCCTTCCTTCCGCTTCCCTCCCCCCCCCCTGTTCACTGTCAATCCGTCGACAACAACACGCTGTCGTAACACGCCATTGTCGCTGTCCCTCTCTCTCTTAGCCGCTGTAGCTTTTCCTTATTTTTTTTTCTTTTTTCTTTTTCTCCCTCCTTCTCTCTCTCCGTCCCGTGGTATTGTTTATCCTGCCACCCGCTGTTGTTACTCCATACTACCTGCTGCCACTTCCTCTCTCGTGTTCTCCACCACAGCGCTACATTTCCGTTTCTCCTCTTCTAATTTGATCGTTCCCACGCTGTACCCCCGGTCTGGTCTGCCTTCTGATTGCTACTACGTAGTACCTCCCTCCGGTGAAGACTGAACCCTCGTCTGCACCTGCTCCCTCCCTCCACCCCCCCTCCCGATCTTCAGAGATATACCTAGCACAGGAGCCAGGGCGATCCAGGCCAGGGCAGGTCAAGGGCAACAAGGCCAAGGTGTGGCCCAGGTCAGGCCAGGCCAAGATTCAAGATGTGGACTTCCCACCTTAAATTCGAACATGCCCAGCAGCAGCAGCAGCAGCAGCAACAGCAACAACAACAACAGCAGCAGCAGCAGCAGGGGCCTCAGGAGGGCAATGATTTCAGCAGCCCGTCCTTCCAGCAGATGCAACAGCAGGCTATGCCCTCGACGCCCACACACCACCGCCGCGGCCAGAGTCTCAACATCAACAGCAGCAGCAGCGCGCCTCGCACGCCCAACACCAATCGTCCTTCCTTGCGACCCCCTGTCTACCTCCAGAGCCCTATGGGCAACCACACACCGGGCCTCATGGGTGTAGGAGATGTCTTCAGCCCGCCGAGCGCAGGGTTCCAGGAGAATATGGGTACGTAGAGAGCCGGCGGCGGCGGTGGCAGCAGCAGCAGCAGCAGCAAGCATGCAAGCAGGGGGGAGGATGTGCGCGCCCCCGTCTCAAGAGATATATACTGACACCGAGAGCCAAAAAAATAAAGGTTACTACTCGCCTGTCATGTCCTCGCCAGGTACCGCCCTGGAGACCCTCAACGACGAGATAGCACACTTCGACCTGGGCGGCTTTGGAGGTCCCCTTCCCGGTGATGGCCTCTTCGAGTCGCCAATGCCGTCTCCAGGCCAGGCAGCGCCGCCAGTCCTCTTCAACAACCACAACCCCTTCACATCTCCTCCCGAGTCCTTCATCCCGCCGCGCACCGCATCGCCCTTGGCCCGCGCCATGCCAGAGCACAGCAACAGCGGCGTCGCTATGGGCTCCTACATCCGCACACCCCAGGCCTCCCCCACGCGCAACCCCTTCCGGGACTCGCTCCTCTCGACGCCCGACCCGTCGCCCACACACCACAGCCATAACCCTCTCAGGGACTCCCTCCTGCAGGCCCGCCAGCCGAGCCCGACCCGCGATTCCTTTTGTATGGAGTCGCTCATCCGCACGCCCGATCCCTCGCCCACCCGCCACAGCTTCTCCCACCCGAGCTCGCAGCAGCAGCACCACCACCACCACCACCCCTCGGGCCTGAACCCGGTCCACACCGCCCCCGACCTGCGCCCGGCCCTGACCCCGCGGGGAAGCTCCCGCTCGCCGAACCGTAGCCGACAGTCGCCGAGCCCCAGCCGGCGCATGCGCGCCCACCAGCGGACCCAGAGCCTGGCCAGCATTAACAGTGTCATGAGCCTGGCGGATGGAGACATGGAGCAGTACCGCGTCGAGTCTAACGTCAAGCCGGAGCAGATTGTCGAGCTCATCGGCGAGACGGACGGGACGCCCACTTCTGCCTCCACTCCGGCCGCAGACGCACCCCCTGCCCCCGCTGATGGCACTGCGACCAATCCGGGGGGACGGCGGCGCCGGCAGCCGCAGCAGCAGCAGCAGCAGCAGACACCAACAAGAAGTTCATCTGCAAGTGGACCGAGCCCTCCAAGGAGACGGGCGAGGAGAAGATGTGTGGGCAGTTCTTTGAGCGCAAGGAGAACTGCAAGGCGCACATCCAGACCCACCTCGACGACCGGCAGTACAAGTGCCCCTACCAGTTCTGCGGCAAGCTCTTTGTGCGCTCGCACGACCTGCGCCGCCACCTGCGCACCCACGACGTTCACAAGAAGTGGGTGTGCCCCTGCGGCCGCGACTTCAGCCGCGCGGACGCCCTCCACCGGCACCAAGGCCGCGGCAACTGCATCGGGGCCCCGCCTGGCACGAAGCGCAAGGAGCCCGCAAAACGAGGCCGCCCGCCCAAGAAGAAGGACGTCGTGTCCGGCGGCGATGGTACCGCCGCTGCCGTCTCGGCCCCGAACGAGATGAACCAGCCGCCCCAGCCGACGGCCGACGGTGAGGGCGGTGGGAACAGCGCGAGCTTCGTGCCCATGGGCGACACCGCCTTCGACGGGGTCGACTACGGGGACGGCGGGTTCGATGAGGACATGACGGGCATGGGCGGCATGCCGGACTTTGGCACGGACCCGTCGCCGTCGCCCAACTCGGGCGCCATGGCGCCCAGCCCGCTGGAGGACGAGCTGGCGTCGTCGCCGATGCCGCCGAGAGAGGATCCCATCTTCGAGCCGACGGGCGACGAGTGGCTGGAAGACTTAATATTTATCAACGATGATAAGTTCGTGGACAGCGAGGTGGCCTGACACTAGATGTTGGGCAGGTGGGTTGGTGCCAAACGGCGGATAACCGACGCAAGGCGAAGAAGGGTGTTGATTTGGCGATAATCTAGACTGTCAGCCGTCATTCGAAGATGGGTGATGGATCGGCTGCTGTGTATGATGGGTGGGAAACTCGCGTGTTTGGCTCCGGCGGCGCCCTGGCCATTCTGCCGTGCCTGTTTCCTCTTGGGTCTTTCTTCACTTCTTGTATCTTGTTTCTCTCCTATGTTACTCTGAGACGTGGATCCAAGGGTTCCGGTCTTTGCGCTGGTCTCGGGACAAAAGGATGGGGATATATAGGATCTGGGCGTTTTCGTTTTATGTTTCTTTGCCTCGCTTCACCTTTTTTAACCTTCTCTGTTATCGTTTATTATTCTTATCCTCATCGGACTGCCGTGGAATCGGAATTGCTTGGATTTCTTTTTTACTATTATTATTTTTTTTTTTTTGGTCTTCCTTTCCTAGGAGCGTTTGAGCGTCGCCTGTCGTGGCAGATATATTTTAACTTCAATTTTTGGATTTCCTGACATGCGAGGTTAGCACGGTAGCCGAATGGATGTACGGATAGGTGAATGATTTCTTGAGCTTCGAATGTAGGTTGAGGATCTGGTCCTAGCACTCCAGCTGCTGAACCGGGCTTGCCTAGTATTGCTGTCACATGCTTATGCCGCTTGCGCGTGTGCATACACACGCGCACGCTCTCCTGGTCGTCGAGGCTCGGGCGCTTCACCCCCTGTCTGAGGCTCCGGACGCTCAGGAGCCGGCCGAGTGTGTATATCGAGAACTTTGGACGCTCCTTCCCAAGTGACGTGTGCATCTAAGAACAAGGAAGAAAAAGAAAAGGAAGGTCTCGTGGGAATAATGAATATGCGTTAGGTGGTAGCGGTGGGTGGTGGCGGTAGGTGGCGGTCGGCTGCCTTTCGGTCGACTGCCTTCCAAACAACATCTCCGTTTTTTGCCTTTGTCTACAGACGCCGATCTAGGTATCAATCCATAGCATGTACAAAATATGCGGCCCCCCCGGCCCCCCCTGGTGAACCCAGTCGGATGCCAGCCTCCACAGAACAAATTTCATGCTGCTCGCCCTCTCGTCTAACGCCTCGGCATCCCCCTTCCGCGTCCCCTCAGCGCCCTCTGCGCAGCGCCAGGGGGCAAAGGCTTCCCCGGGCGCCTGCGGCTGCTGGCTCTCCTCGTTCCGGATGGTCTCGTCGACGCCCAGGATCAGACAGCTCGCCTCGGTGGCCGCCTGCAGCGCGTTGATCTTGACCAGCGCGGGCTCCCACACGAACCGCTCCATCATGTCCGCGACGCCCTCGTTGACAAAATCGACGCCCGCCCAGGTGTTGCCCTTGCGGTGCTCCACGCGCAGCTTGTTGAGGATGTCGGTGGCGTCGAAGCCGGCGTTGTCGCACAGCTGGCGCGGGATGATCTCGAGGGCCTTGGCGAAGGACTTGATGATGCCCTGCTGCTTGTTGCGGATGTTGTCGTCCGCGAAGCGGTGCAGCGAGGCCGACACCTCCATCTCGCACGCGCCGCCGCCGCCGACGATGGTGCGGTTGCGGATCGCACGCTTGACAATCATGATGGCGTCGTGCAGCGACCGTTCCACCTCGGCGATGAACTGCTCTGCGCCGCCACGGAGCATAAGCGTGCAGGTCTTGGCCTCTGGGCAGTCCTCGAAGAAGTTGAACCGCTCGCCACCGAGCTGTCGCTCCTCGAAGATGCCGCAGGTGCCCAGGTGCTCGGCGTGAATATCGGAGCAGGTGGACTGGATGGTGGCACCCGTGGCCTGGACGACACGCTCCATATCCTCTGACGAGACGCGGCCCGCGCAGAAGACGTCGCGGTCGGCAAAGTACTGCGTGGCCAGGTCGCCGATGGGTAGCTTGGACAGCACGACCTTGGCGCCGGTCTTGTAGATGGCCTCGAGCTTCTTGAAGATGATCTGCCACTCCGCGTCGACGATGGCCTGGTATTCCGACACCTGCTCGACCCGCACCTCCGCGTTGTCCTTCTCGGCCTTGAGCTCCAGCTCCACGTTGAGGCAGACGATCTTTGGCTTGGTGAACTTCTTGGGCTGCTGCTCGAAGCCGGCATACGAGAAGGTCTTCTTGAAGGCGACGCCGTTGACGAACAGGGACTCGGTGAGGGAGCCGCCAGGGATCTTCTTGACGCCTATTAACTTCTCGTTGAGGTCGTCTTGGTCGAGGGTGAGGACGGCGTCGACAACCACTAGACAGGTATCTTCTTGTCAGCAATTTTCGTGTACCTGGGCAGGCCCTGCCCGCGGGACCCCCAACTCACTCTTGGTGAAGAACTCGGTATTCCGCTTGATCAGCTTGCTCGTCATGGCCGTCGCGGCGAGCTTGCCCAGCGTCTCCCTGTGGTTGGCCTCATCCGTGCTCACCGCGATCTCCTTGATCTTGTTCACCGCCATGGCCGAAGCTTTCCGCAGGCCCTTGACGATGATCTGTGAGCTGAGGCCCTGTTCCACGTGCTCCTTGACCTCCTTCAGGATCTCGCCCGCCAGCACCACGACGGAGGTCGTGCCGTCGCCCACCTCGGCATCTTGTGATCTTGCGATGTCGACGAGGATCCGCGCCGCCGGGTGGACAATGTCGAGGAGCTTCATGACCGTCGCGCCATCGTTGGTAATCGTCTGCCTGCCGTTCTCGTCCACCATCAACAGGTCGCCGCCGTAAGGTCCGAGGGTCGACTTGATCGTGTTCTGGACGGCGAGGCAGGCGTTGATGTTGGAGATGATCTGGCCCTTGCCCTGGGAGGTGTCGGTGCCTGTGTCGCGGGGTCGGGTCAGCAAGGGTCTCTCACGAGGTAGATACCTGGGGATAGCTTCAGTGGGGGGGGGGGGTTATGGAGGGGCAAACGGACCCTCCTTCAGGACAATAATGGTGGGAGTCTGCCCGCCAAAAGACATCTTGAATATGTACGAGGGAGTAGGACGTATGTGTATAGAGGTAGCAAGGGGGGAGATGGCCCAAGGAAGTATTGCTGTCCTCCAAGGCTTGGGGGGAGGGCAGTTCTTGGGACGTGGGCGGTGGGCGGCGCGTGGGGTTGGTTTAGAGCTCCATCTCCCCTCGAAAAATTGTTGATGCCGCCTGGCAGCTCTGCAGGTATCCATGTACCGGTAGTATTATGTAAGCGGGACACGGTCATGACTACTTAGATAACCAACGCTACTACATTTGCTGTGGGTCGCTCTTTTTCCTGCTTGGATTTTACCTGTTCTTGTTTCTTTCTTCTTTTTCTTCTTTTTCCTCCCAACTTAATCATGGTTCTTTTAGGATCTTTCACGTAATTGATTTCCGGTCATGTAATCGACGGACTATCCCCCCCCCTTTTTATTTCCCCCTCCCCAGGCCTTATCACAATTGCAGACGCCTCCTCAAAATCAGATCCTGTTCGACCTGAACCTCTCGACCCCGATCCAGGCACCCTACACAATCACCCTGGGCGCTGCGTGCTTGAACACATTGTCCGGGTCATACTTCTTCTTCAGCGACACGACCGTCTTGAGGTGTCTGCCGTAGATCTTGTTCAGGTCTGCATCGTCATAGTCAAGCAGGGGAAGATACGCGCTGTCCATAATGTTGTCCGCATCCTGCTCCTTCAGCTCCCTCAGCAGCCCCAGGCCCCACACAGAGACCTCCCCCTCGAGCGCCGGGTCGGTCGTCATGGACACGATCTCGACCATATGGTGGTCCTCGCGGGCCCCAAAGACCGACTCCTCGTTGGGCGGCGGGGAGCTCAGCCCGTGTATCGATATCATGGCGTTGCCACCCGGGACAGAGGCGCTGTACCTGGCCAGAACGCTCACCGACGCGGGTGTCCACGCCTTGAGGTTTACCGCGTAGGCCCTCCCGTGGACGCCATAGGCCACCAGCTTCTCGTTGTCCTCGCCGTACTTGGCCACGGTCTTGGCCTCGGTGGACTTGACGATGCAGTTGCCAAAGGTGGCGATCTTGTCGATGTACCTGCGTCCCTCGGCGTGGTCGTCGTCGACCCATGTGACGATGGCAGCAAGCGCCTTGCCGAGCCCCGGGAAGTCCATGGCGAACGGCTGGACCTTGAGGGGCTTCGGCATCTCCATGCTCCGGACACCTTCTGTCAGGGAAGTCCAGATGGACTGCATGTTGCTCGACTCGTAGATGAGAGTACCAACCAGCATCTGTGGGTGGAAAGGGTCTTGATCAGCCCGAGGTGCCCGCGCATTAGTCCCCAGAGCAGCAGCATCATCACTACTGACCTCTTTTAGCGGGTACACTTTGATCGTCAACTCGACGATGACCCCAAAGATGAAGCCCGCGCCGCGGATCCCCTTAAGCAGCTCATCGCTCGCATCTACAAGCTCGCCTTTGGCGCTCACCAGCTTCGCCGCGACGATCTGGTCAACACCTGGGCCGTAGAGGCTCGAGAACGGGCCGTAGCCACCGACGGTGCTCCACCCAACATAGCCAACCGACCCAATGGATCCACTGCATAACGAGAATCAGCTTCAGGCGGCCAGCACTCTAGCAGGAAGATCCTAACCAAGCCGCAATCAGGCCATGTTCACCCAACGCCCTCAACAGACCCCCAGCGAGGACCCCGCCGCCCACCTTGGCCGTCTTCTTGTCCTCGCTCACGTGAACGTAGGCGATGTCGCGCATGTCGATCAAGAGGACATCATCGATCAGAGCACGCCCCACGCAATTATGCCCGCCGGTCCTGATGTTAAAGTCAAGACCCTTCTCGACGCAGGCTTGGACCAGCGCCTGAACCTCCTCGGCAGTCTGTGGCCGGGCGATGGCCGCAGGCTTTGCCGTGCTGATGATATACGTTTTCCTTAGGGTCTCATAGTCGGGAGACTCGGGTGTGTGGAGCCTAATGTTGGGGTGTTGTCTCTGTATGGCAGAGATCTCTGCTTCGAATCTACCTTGGGCCATCTTGGGAGGGAAGGAGGGCTTCTACTGATGTAGTCGGGACGTGGTTCGTTGGAGAACAGACGGGCGACCATGTTGGCAGAGGGCAAGAGGAAAGCATTTATAGCGTCTTCAGCTTGTCTCCAACGTACATTTTAGCCCTACAGTTCGTACTGCCAACGTCAATGGGGTACAGTGCAGGTGGAAAGCCAATGACGAAGAGTCCTGGCTATCCTCGTTGGGGGCCAAAATCCCACAGGTCACACCAGCGGGTGAAGGTCCCCGATTGTCTGGTAGTGACACCTAACTGGGCCTAGGATCCAGGCCATGTACTTGGACTGCTACATGTCTTTATATATTCTTCCTCGTCTGGTTTGCGGCCTTCGTTCACCTAATGAACCCAGCGAGGGCGGCAGATGAGGGTGGCAGTGAGCTTCATACGTGAGCCAGAGAACGTGGATCTCATACGTGCTTGCCCTCTGAGAGGAAATGCAAGAGACATGATTCGCTCCAATTTATGTGTCGGCCTATTTGTCGACCGCAACTTATTTCTCGAAAGAGGCTACAGATTATCCTGCCCGACAGCCTGCTTATTATTAAGTGCTGAAGTGGAGATGGATGAACCCACATCAATAAGATTGGTCTTTTGGCTCCCCCTCCCCCTCCTCTCCTCTTTTTTTTTCCCCTCCTCCCCCTTGCCCTCCAACTTCAGACACTATCACAGTGCACCCCGCTACGAAAATGAGAGTCCAACCTATAGCTGATGCCTCTCCTTAGGATTAACGTGACGCGAGATCGACCACCCCCTTTCCCTTCTGCCTCCTCGATGCACACGCACAGTTAGAGAAGAGGCACCTCTCATGGCTCCGCGCCTCTCACAACACCTCCGTGTTTCTCAACGCCAGGCCCCATTATAGTACACCGTAAGCTTATCCGTCCTGTTCAGCTACACTTCGGAGGCCACTCCGCTGTGGTCAAGCAACGCGATGGAGTAGCCAGCCCAGAAGTATAATTCTGCTCACGTATGCAAAATCCCGAGGCTAGCATGGCAGAAGGAGGATGGATGCGTGCGCCGTTCTGGGTCTGGCCCACGGCTATGAGGAATCATGCCTCAACGATGTCAGCCCTTAGTAATTACCTGCGAGCATGTCGAAAATTTACTGTTCATAGGCCGGGCCGCGACACTGGATCTCACTTGTCAGCGTCATTTGTATTCTGGTTTACCTGTTACGCTGTTGAGCCGAGAACACTTTGCTTTCAGGTTGAATATTACGCTGAGTGGCCTACCCGGGCTAGCCATGGTGGGTGTGTCTGTTGTCTGATAATCGCTGCTCCAGCGGTTGTGGTCCTCATGCCGAGATCCACAAGGGTGTAGGAGGCTGGCCATATAGATGAGTATTAATTGCTATACAGTACATTAGGTCGCAAAGATTGTCATCCCATGGATTCAAAAGAAACAAACAGAAAATCGATCGCTCGACCCGATTTATTCAGACTGCGGTGTGCCATCGCGTGTCCTATATCAAAAGCAGTATCAAGAGAAGAAAACCCGTTCTTCCTACCCCTATGCCGCTGATGATGTTGTCTCCGGCGGCCATGCGGTCCCTTGGAAGCTGTACTCGCCCACGTATCATGCCTGGCGTGCGAGTTGTACCAACTCCCTTCTGCTTGGGCTTTGCACACCACCAGAGACCCCAGAGCACTACTATCGTCCCTAAGCCCCCCTCCAACCCATATCCACCCTACAAACCCCCAACCCAAGGCATCCTTTCCAGACTCCCCCCGCCCTGGGTCCCGTTCGCCGAGCTCTCGCGCATCGAGAAGCCAGGCGGCTTGTACGGCTTCTATATGGCCTACGTGATCGGACTCGGCTACGGAGCCTGTGTAGTCACTCCAGCGGTCGCTCCGATCAGCCTGGTGTCGACGGGCGCCGTGCTCCTCGTCTACAACGTCTTCCTCCGGGGCGCAGCCTGCACCGTGAACGATATCCTCGACCGCGAGTTTGACAGGCGGGTGGCCCGGTGCCGTAACAGGCCTGTGGCTCGCGGGGCTGTGACGCCGGCGCAGGGTTATGTGTGGTACGCAGTGCAGACAGTTGGGGCTGGGGCTGCCATCTCCTGTCTGCCGAGTCCGTTGCTCGCACTTAGCTATGCGGGTGAGTCGGTGGTGGCGGAAGTGGCGCCTGGCCAGCGCTCTTCATGCGTTTTCCCTTATAGGCCCTGTACGGTGTGAAGCTAAGAAGGAGATGTGGTTGTGCAGTTCCGATTCAGCTCGTTGTGAGCTTATATCCACTGTGCAAGAGATTCACAGAGTAAGTCTGCTGCTACTATTTTCTATTGTGATCTGATCTGGTGGTCTTGGGTTCCATGCAGAGGAGCAACTTTTGATCCTGTGCCTCGAGGCCAGGACAGTGGAGAAGAAGAAGAAAAAAGTGCCAGAAAATCTCGGCTCCTTTTCTCGCAGAACACTTCATGCTAATTAATCCTCCTCGCCTCGTCAATGTTAGTTTCCCCCAGCTCGTCCTCAGTGCTCCCATCGCCGGCGGCGTCCTTTTGGCCGCCGCCTCCATAGGTCTGGACCCATTCGACACCTCCTCCCTCGCCGTCGCCGGCGCCACGGCCTCTCTGACGCTATCGCACTATATCTGGACCACTATCTTCGACTACGTCAACGCCTGCCAGGACACGCCTGACGACGTCAAGGCCGGGGTGCGGAGCATGGCTGTCCGGTATCAGGACACGGTGGCCTTTATCTCTGTGCTGGGGGCTGCGCAGGTTGGGTGTCTGGCTGTTACGGGGGTTCTGGCTGGGTTTTCGACTGTGTATTGGGTTGGGGCTGTTGGTGGGAATGCTCTTTGGCTCGTGGGTTTCCTTTTTTTTTTTTTTTGGTCCCTTTAATATGCATGAATCTAATGCTTGATGGTATTTTCCACTAATTGCGCTTTTCGCCAGGCTATTATGGCGAAAACTGCGAAACGGTCCAGACCGGATATGTGTGGGTGGTGGTTTGCTTGGGGAGGCTTGTTAGTGAGCGGCACCACGAGTCTGGCATTGTTTGCCGAGTATTGGAACGGTCTTCGCAATGGAAAAGATACAAAAGAGTCCTACGAGCTGTCAGAGGTCGTGTGAGCATGGGGAAGGTCTCGGTAAATTGCCAACTGAATTGTATTTACATAGATCCTCGGCCCGCCTCCTAGGTAGTAAAAGTTTACATACTTTGTTTTTTCTTTTCTTGACGACTGTCTCGGGAGCACCTTCGAGTATATCAGGAACAACCATGAACGTTTATACAGAGCTGTTCCTCAAGTGATTTGAAGTATTTATTTCCTCAAACTAGCCAACACTATGCCGCCACGATGTCTATATTTTCATTGCAGTCAGTACCTCTGCATTGGTGGACGGCCACAATGAAATGTCCTCAACTAGCTTAGGTTTATAATTTTCTATAGAGTGATTCAATTATACGAAGTCCTCAGCTCGTCAGAGAAAGGCTGTGCAGTACCGATCATTGTCAATTAAACCATTGAACTTTCAGCCTGAAACTCCCTACGAACCAAGATCCTATCCCTAGGCAGATGTTCCAGCACGTACTCCTCAGCCCTCGGCCCAGCGACTCTTGTCGTCGCCGGCCCCTTGGCATCTGTCCCCGTGCCAGCGGCCACTCATCGTCCTGCTGCTGCTGCTGCTGCTTGCGATAGGGCGCCCGTGCATGATGATACTTATACTTCGCGGACCCCTCCGGCCCCGACGACGTATCGTGGGACTGACCACGTGTGCTTAATTTCAGTCTCGGGAGGAATTTCTTGACCAGCGGCCGGTACGTGGGCAGGCAGCATCCCAGGAGGCCTACGACGTTCTCTGTGATGTGCCAGAAGAGCACGCCTGAGGAGTACCAGGTGGTATCCATGACCCAGGCCACGGGGTCGTCCTTTAGGAATTCGATGACCCATTCGAAGATTATGACACGTGTTATGCCGCAGGCGACGACGCTGTGGTTCAAAAGGGCGTCCACTCGGTCAGCTGGTGAGAATGCCCTGCTGCGAGGTTTATGGATGGGGTCGGGGGAGAGAAGTGGTGATTTGAGCTTACATAGATCCTAGCAGGAAGATGCCGGAGACTGCAACCTTCCGGTTCAGCGGCATCTTGAGCGAGTAGAGGTGGGGCACAGGAAGGAGAAAAATCAGAATGTCAAGCACCATGTCGGATATGGCGACCGCAAGGTAGAGATCCGTCACCTCGACACAGTGCTCCGAGTATTCGCTCTCAAACAGCTCCCAGAAGTACCGCACGGGATAGCACTGAAAGGCGAGCGCGAACGTGATGGCCACGGTCCAGGCGATAGTGAGGCCGATGAAGGCATTGTTGATGAGGCGAAAGGCCCGGATGGCGAAGATCCTCCGGTAGAAGAAGAGGACCGAGAGCTTGATGACCCCGAGGCCGATCGTCCCCAGCACGTGGAATGTGTATTTGGTCTGTTCGTAAACCAGAAGCTGGTGGGTGTGGGCGAGCTGGCCGTCGACGAGGATCTGGTGGGTGCCTAGGCCACCGATGGTGGTTGCTGTGGCTCTCCAAGGCAAAGGGTCAGTTCCTTGAAGTGCGGTACCATCCACGATACTGCAGATGTATTCATGGGATGGAGATGTGCAAGTAGCTACTGACCGATGAGCTGGTTAACTGCCAGCCCGACGCAGATCGCTGCAGCCGGTATTGTGATCCAGTCGTCGATGGCTAAGCGCGCAGAGACAAGCGACCTCGAATAGAATCTGAGAGCGACAGAGACGATCGGCGTTACGATGAACAAGATGGACGTCCCGATGAGTACCGGCCGCGGATAAGGCTGGTAATCAGGACTGAAATAAGGATTGTTCATGATGAATACGCTCTTTTCGCCTGGCAGTCGACTCGTGGATCAAAAGAGATGGACCCAACGAGGTTGGAGGCGTACAGCACAGTCTGTATGTGATTATTATGTTGGTAGGGTCGGATGGAGATGGGTTGCACAACAGGACAAGCGAGAGGAGCCACATGCACAAGGATACAGAACCTCGTTCTCATTCTTATCCAAGCGCAGCTGTTTTTCTTCAGCACAAGTTGGACCCCTTTCTTTCCTGTCCAACCCATGTTGGCCCAGGTAAGCATATGTACTTGAATAGTACAGTAATGATTACTAGCTGAAGCCTCCTCCCGGAAGAGACTCCAACTGCTCACTGCAAGTGTGTGTACGATGTGCTGGGCTTACAAGGTCTCCAGTCACTCTGAATCCATATTTAACAGCAAGATACTAACCACCAACACCCCGAGGTCGTTGTACAGGAATAAGTATTGGCAGACTGGACCCGTCGTACGGTCTTCCCTCAGATCAAGATCTACACCGCGAGCCAATCTCTTACCATCCAGGCAGTGTACATGTTACTCAACATCTGTGCCCACTCAAAGCATTTCAGTACAAGGGCCCATGTTTCTTGTCACACTCTTGCCACGGTGGTCATCTCCACGTGGCATACCACCCCCGGGTTAGGCAGTCCACCCGTATTCCTTCGGATACTATGGTACACGCCAGTGGCTTACTCACTTTGTGATTATGCATGCCTGGCTTTGCACGCAGAAAAGGCATCAATAAAGGTCAGCAAAGATCTTGGTACATCTCCTGTAGGGGTGTGGCAAGGACTGCGGGATTCTAGCCACTTTCCATAGTAATAATGGGTGGGTCGGAAGCCACTCGACCCTATTCTTCCGTCAAGTGCAATACACTCATTCAGGTACGCCTGTCCTGCCTATCCGTTTTTGGCTTTCGGGCTGATGCGTATGTCTGACAGGGTGCTTGGTTCCCCAACACATTGCCCAATAGTTCAAACACTGATTCCAAAGCCATGTACGTATTTGGTTGTTTGTGTAGTGAGCAACCCTGCTCAACCCCTACGAGTATCGAAACCCCTGCGCATGGAGGCTTGCTGGTGCCTTGCTGCCGCCTTGGAAGTATGTACGAATACGTAAAGTAATTTTTTTTACTTTATAAAAAATCAAACCATAGTGAGCAATAAATCGGTGGGCAAAATAATGCCTTGGGTGGCTTCTCCTGGACAGCTTTCAGCGGCAGCAGCAGCACCTTTTGATTTAATTGGCTTCATGCGTCTCGCGTGAGCAAAAGCCTAATTATATATATATATATATAGAGGACCCTGTATTCGGTATTATTCTCCATATAGCACTGCAGACTCGACCAGGCCGCCCTCCTGTGCCATTCGCCATGCCTTCACGTGCCCTCTACATAACCGCCAGCCTGCTGAGCCTCGGCCTGGCCTGCAAGGGGAGCAGCATCACAACGGCGCTCTGCAGCGAGCTCACAAAACACCAGACCCTGATCTCCTCGAACTCGACGATCCAGTGCGGCGTGAAGGACGTGCGGTGGAGTGACTATGCGGCACCACAGCCTGGAGCCATCATCACCGTGGGCACCGAGGACGACGTGGCCACGATAGTAACCCTCGCCAACGAGCTGGACGTGCCCTTTCTCCTCCAGTCCGGTGCCAACGGCTGGGCAGACACGTTTTCTCTCGGAGCAAACGGCATAGTCATCGATGTGTCCCAGCTCAAGGACATCTCTTTCAACGCCGACAGGACCCAGGTCACATTCCAGACGGGCGTCCTGATCGAGGACCTCGTGGCTGCCGCCTGGGCCAACAACGCCCGCGTCGCCACGGGCACCTGCAACTGCGTCAGCGTGCTCGGAGCCGGTCTGGGCGGCGGCCTGGGCAGAGGTACAGGTTTGTACGGCCTGGGGCTCGACCAGCTCATCGCAGTGAACTACGTCGACGCCGGCGGAAACAAGGCTACCGTCACCAACACCAGCAACCCTGACCTCTGGTGGGCCATGAAGGGCGCGGGTCCAAACTTTGGCCTCGTCACGTCCGTCGTCTACCAGAGCTATCCGGTCGCCCAGGCAGACAACACCGCCTGGACAGGGCTGCTGTATTTCAACGATAGTGCCATTGAGGACATCGTCTCGGCCATCGAGAACCTCACCCTGGAGGCGGAGATGCAGCTCGATTTCTACTTTACCCAGGGCGTCGTCGCCGTGCTGCCCTTCTACCTCGGCGACGAGCAGACAGGCAGGGAAAAGTTCGCCTCCATCCTCGCCATTGGCCCGGAGGAGGACGCCACCGAGGTGATCCCCTACGACAACTGGAATGCCGCGGGCGACGCCTTCTGCACCAAGGGGGGCGGAAGCCCTCGTACGAGACGAACCTCAAGACGATGGACCCGACGGCGTGGCGCGAGGTGTGGGACGAGTATGTGGCCTTCTACGAGGCGCATGCTGAGGCCAACCTGACCACGCTCCTGACCGAGTGCTACTCGACGGCCAAGATGCTGGAGATTGGCAGCTTGGAGGAGTCGTCGTACCCCTGGCGCGATATCAAGTGCTACTCGATCGTGATCCCGTGGTATACGTCTGCGAGTCTGGATGGAGAGGCCAATGCCTTTGGACAGAAGGTTCGGAGCATCTTGTCTGCCTCGTCCGGGACGCAAACCTTCAGCGCGTAAGTTTATACCCTGTTTCCTTGTTTACATATGTGAAAGACATGACCCGGGAATGTTTGTTTAAAAACTAACTAGCCCACGTCTGCAGGTACGTTAATTTTGCACATGGTGATGAGGCTCTACAAGATATATATGGTGATAGCCTATCCAGGTTGCAGACTCTGAAAAAGGAGTACGATCCAGACGGACAGTTTGACCAGTGGTTTCCCCTGTCATGATTAACATCACTATTATGTGACGAGGTCGGCCACATCACAGCCTTGCTCAAATCAGTAAATAGATCATTAATCTTAAAATATATATGGTCATGATGACGATGACGATGATATAAACAGTCCTAGGGTTGAGCATGCTACCAAAAGAGACATAGACGTAGACACCTTCATATGCCGTCTAGTAATTAATATTAACCGGAACGCCGTGATAATCATTCCAACATCCAAGCCTCATCAGCCGCCTTGCGAGCATCAAACCCCCACAGCCAGGCCTGAAAGAAAGGATCCGCCAAGAGATTAGGATAGCCAGCCGTGGGAACCTCGTCGAGAAATACTCTGTCCCGCTCCTCCTTCAGCGGCCCATCGGGCATCTGCCAGATTGATCCATTCTTCACGCCTGCCCTGTTCACGTGGCCAATTCTCTCCTTGCGCAGGCGCTGATACACGCCAAGGCAGGCCTTTACCTCTTCTCGACTCTGGGCCTTATCTAGGACGTGTGCGAGTACGGAGATGGACTCGAGACCCATGGCAGCGCCTTGGGCTCTGGTTAAGGAGACGACATGATCAACAACCTATTAGTTCAGAGTAAAGGAGAGGGTGGTCTGCAGACTTACAGGTAGGGCAAAGTCTGATGCGCAGCGTCGCCAACGATGCACAGCCTTGCGTCGCCATCCGCCCACGGCGCCTTCTCGTCATCAGCTAGAGGCTGGAACAGCGTCCAACACTTGCAGTCCTCGCCAAGGCCAATCAGCTCACGAACCTCGCGGTCCCAGCCTTCAGCGGCCAACTCAGCCCGGAACCCCCCCAACTCAACCGCCTGCGGCCTGACGAACGCCTGCGCAGGGTCTAGAGAGCTAGGCCGCGTGAAGGCAATATTGAAGAATCCAGCTAGGCTATACGTGACTGCCTGACACTCGGGGCCCAGCCAGACGACAATGTTGGGCTCGTCCACAAGGTGCCGCAGGTCCTTCTGTGCCCGTATGCGCTCTTCGTCGACCACGATCCGGTAGACCACTTTCCCATGGGGGACCGCCGCGGCCTTGCGCCCTGTCAGGACCTCCCTCACGGCCGAGCTGGCCCCGTCCGCGCCCACAAGGAGATCTGCGGTGACCGATCTGTGGTGAGGGCCATCGGCTGTGTACAGGCTGACTTTGCCGCTGGCAAGCTTGATCCCATCCGCCCTCGCTGTGCGGCCAAACTCAAACTCCACGCCCGCCGCGAGGGCCTGTTCATAGAGGATCTGCCGCAGGTGCGCGCGGTGTACCGTCAAGACGGGCGCGCCGTATTTGCCTCCGACCTCACGGAGGTCCTGGGTATGAAGCGTCCTGCCCGTGGCATAGTCCTTCAGTATGATAGCCGGCGTGAGGACGGACTTGGCCTGGAGGCTATCATAGACGCCGAGGTCCTGGAGGACGCGAAGGGCATTTGGATGCAGTTGTATCCCTGCGCCGACCTGGCTCGGAACGAATAATTAATTTTTCGAGTTGGTAAACCGGGGACGACTTTCCTTCCACGCACAACCTCCCTCAAACCCGACTGGTTTATCTGACAAGAACTTACAGCTTGCATACCAGGGTCCTTCTCAACGATTGTGACTTTAAACCCGCGACGGCTGAGCAGGATGCCGCCTGCGAGCCCTACGATCCCGGCCCCGATGATGCATACATGGAAGCCCGATCGGAACGATTTCATATTTTTTTTTTTTTGTTTGGTGTATGCGTTGGAAGTCTGGGTACCTGGAGATGAACGGGACAAGAGTCAGATGATGACCTCCTGTAATCATGCAACCCCTTTCAGACTGTTCTTATTAAGTGGTGTGCTGACGGAAGCAGGGTTGTTCGATAAAAGAAACGTCCTTTGCGCATCGTCCCTGGTCCACTCATAGACCCATCACCCGCCTCGTCACATGTACCGAGAGCTCCAAGAGAGGGGTCTAGAAGGAGCAAAAAGTTATTCTCAACATCATAGTGAAGAAGCTATTGTGGTTCCCGGAAGAAGTAGTTCCTTTGGGACGGGGCGCAGAATGAGCGCCTGTTCAAAAGAGCACTGGCAAATATTAGTGCTAGGTGCACTGCGGCCACGCAAGACTTCACACGAAGCCCAGACAGTGACTATGCGTAGGACCGACAGCCGGGTCGAGGGTTGGCTGTTTGGAAAATGTGATTCTGGAAAACAGGGTAAAGCCTTCCGTCGTCCTCGCGGTTGCACATGGTGTGGCGGTATGTATTCCTCGAGAGCGAAGGTGGAGACCGCGCAATCTGGGAACGATCATGGCACCAATGTCGGCGTATCTTCATAATGCTACTATTCCAGGTCTCACACTAGACACGAATACATTCCAAGTGAACGAAGCAGAGGAACAGAGATGGAGGTTGAGGAGCGAAGAGAAAAAGACAAAAAGAAGATGAGAGTCGCGTGGCGAATGAGACGAAAAATTTGATCTAAAAAAGACAATAGCATAATGATGAGGTAACATATTAGCATCAAAAATCGCAATGAATAGTGTTCATACATAAATGCATTAATCAAACGAGAAAAAAGAAAAAAGCAAGCAAAAAGTAAGACGTCGACGGGGATTGGGGCGGGAGTTGCAAAAATGCAGGTCGTGCTGAGAATCGAACTCAGATTGCTGGAAAGGACGTGTTTCTAGTCGTCAGAATCCAGAGTGATAACCATTACACTACACAACCGTGCGCGCATGGCAAACGATGCATAATTTTAGGAAATTTTTCCAATCTATAACGCTCACAGAATGCGACCGACCAGGCTAAAAAGACTGTTCCGCATCTGGTCCGGATCTCGGGTCTAGCCCCACTTGGACCTTTACACATTTACACAAGTACTTGGTACTTTGGTAATGATCTGTTGGATTGTCCCGTCAAAGGAAATCCTGCCCCAAAGGTCACTCTGGCAGTTTTACAAGAGCAGCCATAGAAGGTGAGAAGGTCCTAAGAGGAAGGAAAAAGCACGACCGAATGTCTGCAACTCTAGTGGGAGGGAGGGTACCTCTAAATAGTTGGCACCACCAGATCGATCCTTATGGAGACGGTTCTAGGCGATATATGATCATCACGAGAAAAAAAAATCATCAACCTCCTCTATTCAAGATGGATCTATCGGCATCTATCCTCCTCTCCTCACTTCATACGATAGCTTTGAAAGGGTCTTGAGACGGTGCCCTTAAGGAACAGGTGTGAGGGGAACCGGCAACCTTGCATGAAGCGGGAAACGAAGACAGGAAATAATAGACAAAGCGAAGAGAAACCAAAAAAAAAAAAAAAAAAACCAACAACAAGAAAACAAGAAAGAAAGAAGAAAAGAAGAAGAGAAAAAAAAAAAACAAAGAGAGAAACAGCTTCCACTGCAATAGGAGTCCGCCTGACCCCCGTCCAAAGCCCTCACAAAGCCATCCCTCAGATTGACGTTTTCCCCTTTGTGTGGCGGAACGTCATCGCCACAGGCCAGGAGATCTTTGACAGAAATCAGCTGTGACGTTAGGTACTGTCCGACCCAGTGATATCCTAGAGATCATTCTCGTCTGCGAGATGGCTATCGTTGTACTCGGCCATGAGAGCATCGTTCCACTGACGGGCGAAGTCCAAGGTCAGGGGTTGTTTGCCGTTCACGACTGTGCACAGGAGACAGTCAGTCACTATCATCGCATCGCAAATGAGCTCTGGGGATCAGGACCTACCTTGTACGCCGTATTTTCTGATCATGTCATCCTGATCTTGGAAGCTGCCGCCGCATTGGCGGATATGATCGGCGGCTCTGTTGTGCTTCAACGGATGGTTCTTGAAGACGGTGGAGGCGGTGCTGCAGCCCCTCCGTTGGCAAGTCATAATGTACAGGGCAAAGCCCTCGTCTGACTGGTGACCGAAAACCCATGGACGGTTTGGTCGGGCCGGCCTCTTCCCCTGGTACTTGGCCTTTTTCCTCAGCTGGGTTGTCAGGATTGTCTTAGAGGCGTATCCGATCGGTTCCGATGCGGGGACCATCGCTGTCGGTGAGGGTCCCCTCTGTCGCTTGAACGGTGGCTCACCACTGGTACTTGGCTTGTGTTGAGACGCCCGCTTGCTTGTGGTTGCTGGAAGGGGCTCTTGGGGTTGGGTTCGTCGCGACCCGCTGCCTTCGGACAGACCTGTGGGCGCCCCCGAGAGCTGGGAACCGAGCTGTCCTTCCTCCTGTCCGCCACCACCCGGAGTAGCCTGGAGTGTGCCGGTGTCTGCGTTTGAAGTGAGATCCCCGCCTCGATACAGAGGCGTCGCATTATCTCGTGCTGGACTCTCAGGGGTCTGATCTGGTCAAGTTGCTCTTCCAGGAATTTGATCTGGGCTTTCAGCTCGCCAACCTCCCGCTCGTGTACGGCCTGCTGTGCATCCATGGCGTGCGTACTTCCTTCTCTAGGCGTGTTGTCTCGATGCACGTGCAAAACCTTGACCTCACCAATTGTTAAGCTTCTGCAAAAGGGGATGCGGGATGGGCGAGCCTGCCACAGGTTCACCGCCTCTATGAGTCTGGGGTGAGTCCGGCTCAATTCATCCACCATGGCTTCATCCTCGCTCACCAGGTGCTCAACAATACCATCCGGACCATTCCACTTGTTCCATAGATCGATTTGCTCTACCCCCTCCCTTTGAAACTCGTCGAAGCACTTTTGCCGGAAGGGCCCAATCTTGTACTTCAACAGATCCATGTGTTCTTCCTGCTCTTCTTTGGTCAAGTCCCAAGAAAAGCGAATTTGGTTGAAAACCGAACCATAGGTACGGAGGTTATCATCCTGACCATATTTCTTTTGGAACTCAATTTCCTCTTGCTGGAACTGTTTCGAGAACACGTTGACGCTCGGCATCTTGGTGCTGCGTGAAGACATGCTTAGCTCTAGGATTGGAACAAGGCTCAAAGGTAATAGAAGATGAATAAATAAGAGGAAATTGGATGATGAGGCAGGTATTGCGTCTGGCTGAAGGTAGACGAATACGGGAGTTTGAAAGGAAGCAAAGGTCAGAAAACACACGATGGGTAAGTCATGCAAGGTGATGTGCCCAGAGACCTGCCTCTTATAGGCGTGTCTCTGAAAGACTGAGGTTGTGTGAAGACAGAGACAAAGCAGACATGAGACAAAGCGAGTGCTAAAGAAACCCAGAGGTAGACAGGCGAGACAACAAGCTCCTGTAAGGAGGTAGGTCAGCGTGCGCCCTTGTTCTCAGCCTTTCATAGCCTGCAGCATTTCTGTGCTCCATTGTGGATACACTCAGTCACTGACAGACATCACGTATTTCGCCTTCAATGGTTCTTAGGACCAGCCCCCCCCCCCCTTTTCTAGAAGCCTTCCTGCAAGATGTAAGTGCCCCCTCTTACTGACTTGGATCTCTCAATTGAAAAGGTTACTTATCCCTATCCACTTCTTCATTGATTTGATCAACCTTCCTTTTCACACTAGACTTCTGCTCACAATTTTCTTCTAGGATCACTAGGCACTTGCATCGCCGCAATCCTATCTCGCTTTGGGTATAACTTCCTCTTTCACATCTATCTTGAGCCTCAACGCTTTTTCTGACCTCTACTAGGCACTCACCATAGTCCCATCTTCTACATAATTGCGGACATCGCGGACGCTGCTCATGTCGCGCGAGTCCGTGCCGCTCCAGCGTGAAGCCATGTCGAACAGCTCTCGTGCTCTAAGCCTGTAAGCAATTACACTCCCATCTTCCCACACCCTTCAGACCTGGTGTCATTGATTAACAGCAATCACAGAGTCATGGCTGTGGATATGGGCAGTACCGCCACGCGTGTGGTCCTCCAGAGGCCGGACCCAGCGCCGGACTTGGCCATCTGGGACCGTGGTACCGACACGTACTGCCATGCCGAAAGAGGGTCTTTTTCTTCTCAGATCTTCCCTGTCGAAACCGGAGACAACCTACAGAAGTATTTCGGTCATCAAGAACAGGCTGATCGTTATGAAGTCTCGGTCAAATATGTGCTGCCCATCATTCTCGGTCTTCCCCAGGACACACCTGGTCAACACCCGATTCTGGATGATCTTCTTAGCTTGTTCCCTACTCAAGCCGAGCTGGATGCCTTCAAGGTTCGTCTGAAGGAGGGCTTTTTCGAGGTTTTCTGCTGCATCTTGAGGCAGGCCCAGGCGGTGTGGACGGAATCAGGTTGGGGACCCAATGGACTCACGACAATCACCTTGGCGATCCCCTCTCAGTGGAACCTAGATGCCCAGGAAGTGGCCGAGAGGCTCATTCAAGAGGCGTACAGTGAAGTCTGCCAAAATCAGGCCCCGGTTGAGGTCGCCTTTATCACTGAAGCGGCCGCCTTGGCCCATTGGTTCTTCAAGAAGGAGTTGGCTGACAGTGTGGCCGGCCGCATTCCAAACCTACCCACCGTCCCCCGCTCCATGTGCAATGTTCATTGCTTCATCGATCTCGGAGGCCACAGTGCAGTAAGTACACCATCCATAGATTGCAACGGTGGAATAGGCTGACAAGTACATGGCTCTGCAGAATAGCACGCTGGCCGCCTTTGTGAAGACCAGGGACGATGAGTTTGCCATGTATCAGATTGGTGAAAATCTCGGTGAGGCAACACGACTTGTATGTTTGAGATCTGGTCTGACACGAGCTTCTAGGCGCTGGTGGTGGCACCGAGATCTGGCTGCACATATTGCTTCAGAATGCCGAGAAGCAGTATTGCGACAAATCTCCTATACGCCGAGGCACGCGCATTCCCGCTCGTGTGCGCTCGAGGGTCAAGCGTTTCTTGGTAAACAATCTTCACACCTTGGCAGATGGGCGACACCTAGTCTTACGTGATCGCGTTTCAAGGGAGGGAAGAGAGTCCTCTGAGGAAACATTCGACTTCGAGTTCGACCCCAATACAATTCTCAGAGCATTCGACCGGGCCTTTGAGCCCGTACGAACCATGATCGAGGACCAGTTTCGGAGACTGCAAACCCTCGCTAACGAAAGCGGACTCACAAGCCAAGGCAACATGGCAGTCATTGTGACTGGCGGTCCGTCGGACAATATCATTCTGCGGAACTGGCTGAAGGAACGCTGCCAGTTTTTGGACTTCCTACCCCAGAGTACCCAAAGACCAGGCAGGATAGCATGACCTAGTACGTGTCCACTGTCTGTCCAACATACCGGCCTCACTTCCCACAGCTGCTGACCTACGCAATTAGCCGTCCCCGCGTTGCCCTCGGCGGTGCTTACGCGACGCTCTCCCAGTGTTCCGTTGAGGACTTCGCCACCATGTGCGCTTTTGGGGTACAGAAAGGCGTGGTGTTTGCACCGACGCCGAGCACTCCAGAGTACGTCCTGTGGGAGAACGAAGCCAAAGTTCTGTGGTGCATGGTGAGAAACATGCACAATTCTACCAAATCTTTACCATTTAGATGGCTGACCAGCAACCAGGGTTATCGGGACGAAGTGGAGTTCGACTCGCAGGGGAATGAGACGGATTTCCAAATAGTCTGTCAGCCATGCCTCGCCCACCGCGACCTCGGCACCCACCTGGATGCTAAGAAGCATGCATATGACTTCCTGTTCCTCGGACCTCTCCCAGAGGGCAATATCAGGGTGAATATGAAGCTCGACCATGCGGCGTCCACTGTCAGTATCAGGATCAGCATGGTGCCTGGCGCTTCAGCAAGGCGGCGAGCTCCCCGGACGTTGGGCGAGATGACATTTCACGTCAACGTTCAGCTGGGGAAGCCGCTGTCTCGTCATCTCAGAGTCGGGAGATGAGATCCAGATGATCGTGGACCAGTGTCTGGGCCAACACCGCCCCAGGACGTCGGGGTCTTAAGCCACGGGCTGGGTGTGCTGGCAGGGGCCGGCAATGAAGCCGGAAAGTCCAGCTAATTTCACGATGGGCAGCCTGGAGATGGAGCTGTGACTGGAGTTGTCAATTCGTTTTTGTGAGGCCATACTTTACATCTTGTACATACGCCAGAACTTCGCTCCTGGGTGATCCCAAAGTCTGTGAGCGGGGAGGTCTAGATAACACCACGATCTCTGAGGCTTGTCAGATGGAGTAGGCATCGTATCATTGTCTCAAAGTGTTGGTCATAGTCTGACCGTTGCTTCTAAAGGGATCGCCTTCCTCCTCACATCCTACTTACGCACTATTCTTGAAGACCTTGCAAGAAGCGTAGTAAACAAGCAGCTCTTACCTTCTATTTCAAGACATCAAGATAATCCCTTGGTGTTGATGTGGAAAACCTCTCTGGGTGAAGTTCATGTTGTTTTAGCACATCTCACCTGTCTGGAGAGTGGACATGTTGGCCTTCCTTGGAGATGGCAGGATGGTCACCCTGACACTGTATTCTGTTTACTTGCATCACTCTTGAATATTTCGGTCTGCATTGAAGTTTTTGCTGATTTCACGGGGCTCACTGGGACAACATCCTCCAGGTCCACTCTTGTCGACTTCACTGGCAACACTGCCTCCAATTTTTCCAGCTCCATCGCCATAGTTACTATCATTCCCCCAATCAATAACAACTAAATTGATCCAAGTCACAAATTTAGTTTCCTGACCTTTTGTTTTCATTTCTGCCTTTTCCCCCTACAGTCTTTCCATCCACCTATCTTCTACCTAAACATCTCTTTCTCAAGACACTACAGCCTGATCAGCCAGCTGTCTTTGGCCAGCTAAAACAACAGTTCAGGACTACCAACACTCTCTGTAGCCACAGAGCCCCCTTTTAACCATCACCAACATGGATCAAAACATTGGCTCTCAGGCCCCAGGTCAGGCCTCACGTCTTGCCCTTCAGAGAGCAGAGATCCAGCGGCTGAAGACTGTGAACCACTCACTGCAGGGTCAGATCAGACAATACCAGCGCATTCTGGCTACCCATGGTATTCGCGTCCTCAGTGGCATTGGCCACAGTCAATTGAGCGCTAATGATCCCTCAGGTCTCGGCTTCTCAGGTATTGGCACAGTGGCTGGTAGTTTCCCTGCTCATGATCCCAACCCTGTGCAGACACCTGTCATGACAGATTCTGGCCAAGCAGCCTTGTCCAACATGACTTCCTCGAAAAACCCCTCCTCATTCAATCAGCAGTCTCTCCCAGGCATCAACGTGTTCACTGAAGACCAGACTGGTGCAGTCCTTCCTGTCAAGCGTAAAAAGGCTCTGACTTCACCCTCTGCCTCGCCCCGCACTCGACCTGCTCAGGTTCTGACATCCTCACAACTGTACGACCTTCAAGCTACCAACAACAAAGTCATCACCTCTGAGGGGGACAAGCAATCTGGTGTCACATCCACAGAGAACCTTGAGCAGCCAGGTTCTGGACTCAACAAGGATCAGATGACTGGTGTGTCCTCGAAGTCAAGTGGCACTCTGTCTACAGCACCCATTGCTGCTGGAGCCAAGTATTGCCAGATGGAGCGCTCCGTTTACAAGCATCATCCTTCTTTCAACAACGAGGCAAACACAGAAACTCCTGACGCGGCTCGTGCTGTCTCTACCGTCACCGCTGGAAACATCACCCAGGCTAGTACTGCTGCCATGGGTTCATACTTGAAGCTTACCAACCCGGTCAAGCAGAAGTATGGTGGAGGAACTATCACCGCCCCTGGACCATCGGGAAATACCAATACCCTGAGCCGACCTCGAGCTGCGCTCAACCAGCCGACTTTGGCCAATGGCCCTCCTGTGGTGCCGTCTCTCAGCAGCCAGGGAGCGCACGGCAGTCCCGCCATGATTGCCTCTACCCTCATTACGAAGATCCTCTCGCAGCAGGGTCCTCCTGAGCCCAGTACTGCTGCTCATAGCAAGATCAAGTCTGAAACTTCACTCACAGGCCAGGCCCGACCCAACGGCCTCGCTGAGCATCATCAAGCTAGCCCTGCTGTCCATGGCCCTGCCAAACACCACGAGCTTTTCTCCTCGGCCGTCCAGGGGGCAGCCCAGCAGGTGCCTGTCTACAGACCGGCCCACTCTCCTGGCCCCTGGTGCCAGACCAGCGGCCTCCTAGCTCCCGCTGTCGACGGTCAAACCATTGCGCGGGACTGGGCTGGCCACCCTGCCCACGCCACCGGCGGCATCACAGCCCCGATGGTAGGGCCTGTTCCCAGAGATCACACGGCAGCGCAGCTCCCTTCATTCACCGGTCAGAGCGTGATGCCCTCCGCTTACATCACTGCCAGCGCTGCAGCGGCGCATACTCAAGCCACCAGCGTCCCGCGTGGTCCGACCGCCCAGATGCCCGCCTCCCGTTTCCTACACAACACCACCGCCTACATCACCACCACCCAGATGGCCAAGAAGACCAAGCGCAAGAGGAACGGCCGTCCCAACCGCGCATGGGTCTTTGCCTACACCTTCCCCCTCCAGCGAGTGCGCGCTGTACATCTTGGTCTGCCCCTCCCACGGCTGTGATGTCATGCACCGGCACCCTCTGCTGCACAGTCGGGGCCTCGAGCACATTCGTGGCCACGGCGTTCATATTGCGGACGAGGAGGATATAGTGCGCCGATATGGATGTCAAGGTAATTAAGTGACAACAAGGCCCCCCCCCCTCTCCTGCCCCCTACTCATCTGGTTGACCACCGCGATGACCACCGCGATTATGCCACTGACCTGGGTTTGTGGCGCAGTGATCAACGAGAAGCATCCTCTCAACATCGAGTGGGCTCATCAGTGGAACGAGGACATCCTTCAGGACAACAGCGAGATGCATCTGGTGCAGGAGAACTTCCAAATCACGCACCCGGCGCAGAAAGCCAAGTAGGGCTTGAGGCATCGACCTGACGCAGACAGCCTGGGCGACTTCTGACCCGACTGTGACGTTGTACTCTGAATAATCACTGTTGTTGGCGCAGAGACGGAATATACTTTGGCTCAAAGGCTCTACAATGTTACGTGGACTGACTTCGAGACATGATACAGCAAAGGACCAGTCCAGCGGAGACAAAGACTTGTAGGCTGACCTGGAACATAATCATACTTGGGCGGTGGCATACTGTTTTTCCAAGGCTGTCTGTGCTGGTACCTGTGGATTAGCACTCACATATACGAGTCTTTTAATCGGGCTTGGTCTTCCAGAGACATGAACGGGATAGTTGGAACATGGCGCTGCACCGGAGACTCGGTAGTCTTCCATGAATGGATAAATCTAGTGTCGGACAAAGTTTGGTGGCTCGCAACTCGTGGGAGACCTAAGTAGGCAGCTAGGGAGGCCAAATGCCCTCAGTTGATTCAGAAACCCGTGTTTTTACTTGATTTTTTTTGTTTTTGTTTTTTTTTACCCCGTCGTATTGCATCCTTTGTGCAGTTATCGGCGTGAGGCCAAACAGGTGATAAACACGTGAGATTGCTGGTGGCTGTGGCTGGCAGGGGTGAGCGGTAGGCTGCATGTCACTACAACAAACGCGCTCTCCTACAGCTCAGAACAGTCGCCGTCTCTCTCTTCTCTCTTTCTCGTCTACCCCCAAATTTGTCCCTGGCAGCAGGTGCCAACTGTGCGTTCAGAAAGAAAGAAAGAAAGAGAGAGAAAAAGAGGCAGCAGCAAAATCGTAATCTCGGGGACCGCACCTTCCCCGAAAACCACATTTGTTTGGTATGCGTCCTGCCTCCTTCCCTCCCTCCGCATTCGTCTGGCGCGCGTGCTTCTTCCTTCCTGCCCATCACTATCGTGAACCCATCTTTCTCTCCGAAGCCGTGCAAGGTCGCAATCTGTTCCGCCAGCGTTGACTTTTTTTACGCGTATAGTCGCCACCGCTTCATCCTCGTTCCTTTACATCGCCAGACAAGATGTCCGAGTGGGGTGCTGGCCAGCCTGAGGCCTTCGCCTCCGGAGTCCTGGGGCGGACAGGGAGGTGAGGGAGGTGAGGGAGGTGACGGCGCCTTCGCCATCGAGGACAGCGGCGTCGTCCTGGATGGAGATGGCTACGAGGGTCTCGAGATGGCCGCCGACGAGAAGAAACCCAAGCGCGTCCGCAAGAAGGACGTGGAGCAGTAAGTCAAGTTGAATCCATCCATTCATTCATCCATCCACACATCCCCGACGCAACGGTCCCTCCAGCCTCCTGTCCCACTACCACCAACTGTCACATCCCCCCATTTTCATTGCATCGTACGCGGCGGCGACACCGTCTTGCTGACATGTTGACCTTTCTTTTTCATCGCAATCAGGCTGAAGACCGACCGAGAGAACGGCGAGGAGAAATTCGTCTCCATCTGGCAGCGGTCTGGCAAGAACGACCCCCTGCGGGCTTTTGTCGACAAGTTTCCCCGCAACGCCGCCATGGCCTTCAGCGAGGTGTGGAAGAAAGAGCTCGAGAATGAGGGAAGCTTCGCGGCCCTGGTCATCGAGGACGAGCACCTGGACCCCTACAAGCGCCTGCTCGACTGGATCAACCAGTGTGTCGATGAGGGCAATGACATCAAGTTTCCTGAGGTGAGCCAACCCAGACAAGCCGGTATACAACTCTCTACTGTCAAAGAGACAGAGCTGACCCTTGGGGGGTCGTCCGCACAGATTGAGGACGAGGAGAACGCTCTGAACATCCTGCTCGACATCATCGTCGTGGCCAACCGGCTCAAGATCCCCGAGATGTCCCTGCAGGAGGGCCTAAAGAAGAGAGCCATGAAGTACGCACGCAAGGGCCTCATCGACCTCGATTACGTCGAGCGCCTGTACGACGAGGGCCACTTCCAGTACCTAGGCCCCTCCGAGGCTCTCCGGGAGGCCGCCTCCGCCAGCATCTTCGAGGCCTGGTGGACGCGCAAGTTGGACGAGTCTGAGTACGATGAGTACTGTTCCTTCATCGAGCAGATGAGAGTCATGTTTCCCAAACTAGACGAGGACCTGAACAAGCGCTTCGATGACAAGAAGGAACACATCGAGAAGAAGAAGGCCGAGAAGAAAGCCCAACAGGCTGCGCCCGGCAGCGGTGGCAACAAGGGCGCGGACGGTGGATGGGGTTTCGGCTGCCGCCGCTGCTGTTGATGGCAGTGCCGAGTGGGGTGGTGCCGACGAGGGCGCCACCGCTGCTGGTGCTGCTGGCATGGACGACCATGGCAGCACAAACGAGGGCGGCGCATCTGCCTGGGACGCCACCACCGACAACTACCATGGCTGGTAACTTGCGCGTCAGTGCCTGCTTCCGACGGCATGCCCCGACATGAGCACCGGCCTCTTGTGTAACAGATATCTATTTCAGGGGACCTGACCTTTCATGAGTCACAATGTACGTTGGGTCTGGGGGGACAAAAAAGTGGAGGTCGTTTTGCACCTATGTACCTATGTAATAGCACCCTGGAATGTCAACATGGTCATTGTACTACTGACTATACAGACGCTCCCCTCGCCGCCTGATTCATTGTCTCTTGGTGTGGAGTGCATGACAGATGTGTCATGAGGAGGACGTCGGCGTTAAGCACTCGCCACACCGGCGGCAACACGTCCACGCAGCTCACGGGGCGCAGATCATGGCTTCGCCCCCATCTTCCTCCGAGCCGAGATCCACAACTTTGCTCTTCACCCAATAACAGCCCATACTTTGTTACCCTCTACAGGGATACTCCCAAGACTTTCGACTCTGTAATATGCCAAACAAGTGGCCATCGGCTCTATCCGAGGTTCTGCTACGCACTCGCTTGCTCATCTAGCCCGTCATGCGCCAGGAGGTAGCCCGGTTTTTGGGATGCCTCCCAAGCAAATACATACACACGTTTATATATATATCTGCGTTGACACCGACATTGCTCTGGGGTTGAGAAGATGTACCTAGACAATTCAATCTCTCCTCTTCTTGCAAGTTGCAGATTTTTTTTTCTCCCTCTCTTCAAGAAATCGTTGTCATCCTAGCGACAAAGCCAACATTTTGAAGCTCTACACTCTCTAAAACCAAAAAAGACAACAACAAAAAGCCATTACCACTACCACCACCATGACCCTTCTCAGTTTCGGGCACCACCATCACCAACATGGGCCGCCACACGGCGGTTTTGGGCCCCAAGAATCACATGGATTCGGCCCGCGACACTACGGACACGGAGGGCCACCCCCTCCTCCCCCACCGCCAGCAGAATCTCACAACGGTTTCCACGCCCAGCACCAGGGCCATCGCGGCGGCCACCACCACGGTCACCACCACCACCACGCTCCTCAGGGTCTTGGACCATTTCAGGGCGCACCACGACTGAACTCGCCGCCTGGAATGATGTATCATAATCATCATCATCATCACCACCACCACGGGCATCACCAGGGTGGCCCCCTGCAGCCGCCTTTCGGCCAGCTTGAGTTTGGTGGAAGGGGGAGGGCATGGGCATGGGCCCGGACACGGACCTGGTCCCCAAGGGCATCATGGCCGCCACCGTGGAGGACACATGGGACACCGCGGAGGGCCGCGATAAAGGGTGTCTCTCCACCCGCAGGGCTAGGGCTCTCAGCTGCGATGATCGAGGACGGCGTTTAGGAGGAGTTTGTGGAAAGGCCGGGGACAGCGATAAACCAGGAGGTCTAAGAGAAACCCAGGCGGCTGGGTTTTGCTGCCCGTGGTCTCTGCATACTATCACACGGCGCCTGGAGTTCTAGGGAAGTATTACCGGCTCGTTTTCTCATGCATATGATGGATATGCTGCTGCTCAAACATAAAATAACAATAAATAATAAAAAAAAAGTTGATTTATTTTGTAATTCATGCAGTCTCCTCGGAATTATGTGCTTCTGCTTCTTCATTCACTCTTTACCTCCAACTGCGATGATTTGGCGGTGTTGTACTTAGCTGTGCAGGTCAGTGTGGAGACGGAAACACCTGCAGCACCAGGCCCGGCCCTGGCACGCTACGGAACCTCACCCGCTGGCCGATGAACCGTCATGCCGCTGTTCCTTCTCCAGCAGAGCCCACCAAGCACGTTCGTTATCAAATGACCTGAAATACCTGTCCCCGAGAGCAGCCGTGGTCCCACACACCCGCCATGTCGCAACATGCAGCAGCACCAAAACCCGTGGTTTTCATCACAGGCGCATCCTCCGGTCTCGGCCGCGCATTCTTCGACCACTTTGCCAAGGACCAACCAGCCTCGCCCTGCACCGTCGTCGGCGTGGACAGACGGCCCTGGACCGAGGAGGCAGGGGGAGGAACACGCGTCCTACCGCCCCGGCGGCTCGTCCATCTACGCCCAGCTAGATGTCACCTCGCCACCCGAGGAGCAGGGAGGCCCTCGTCCGCCGGCACATCGGCGAGACAGCTCCCATCTCCCTCGTCGTCCACTGCGCCGGCGTGCGCGGCCTCGTCCCTCACGTCCCCATCAGGAGCTCAGGCGAAGTCGCCTCCGCCGAGACCCTGGACGCCATGGACGCCGCCACGCTCCTGCGCACGTACGAGGTCAACGTGGTCGGCACCTTCAACGTCCTGACCTCCGTCCTGCCGAACCTGCGGCTGGCGGCACGACAAGGGCTGGCCCCCAAGGTCATGGTGCTCTCCTCGCGCATGGGCAGCATCGCCGCCAATACTGCGGGGGTGGGTATGCGTACCGCGCGAGCAAGGCAGCGCTGAACGCCGTGCTGCGGAGCATGAGCATCGATGTGCCCGAGGTGTTCTTTTGCCCTGGTGCACCCGGGCAGGGTGGAGACGGGGCTCGTGGCAGTCAGGGAGGACGGGGCCATCAGTGTCGAGGAGAGCGTGAAGGATGTGTTGGGGCTGCTGGAGAGCTTTGCGCCCGGGGGGACCTGAGCAGTGGCTGTTTTGTGGACAGGTTTGGGGAGACAATTCGGTGGTGACGGCGAAGACACCGATCCTGTGAGCTGGAGCTTGTGTTTATGCCCAGAACAATCTCGAGTGCGCCTCTCGATAGTTTCCTCGAGCTCGCCGTCGAGATGAAGAAATATGAAGCATGGTGGAGGTCCAAGGAGCTGGTAATTAGGTACGAGTATGTCTTTGGAGGGGGTGTGAGGCGGTGCTGCCCTGCTGTGAGAGGTCAGGGGGGGTCTGGGTTTAGGATAGACAGCATTTTGAGCATGAAATGAGCGAAGAACCAAGGTCGATAATTCACAGTCTCGTTGGTGGTTTATAATTATAACTGGAAATTCCAGGGTTAGGGCACACAACGCTCCGTCTTTCCACAGTTTCTTATCGTCAAAACTTTTGTAGGTCATAACACCCGGCCAAGAACAGGATCCACGACTAACTTCTCTTCATCTGGTTCTTGGGGGAAAGAAATAAGCTCTCCTTTCTTTGCATCTGATCCGGGCTCACCGGCGGCAGCAATTCGAAAATTATAGGCGGCCGAAACAAGACTGAGGAGAAGCTGAACCAAGGTTGACCGGCATCGGAGTCGCTACACCAACATCCACTCTTTGATTGTGAGCAACATGACGCTCATACTCTTATAAACTCCCCTTGCTATGGCTCATGACTTACTCAGTCCCCTCCAGTATTGAGACTGTTCTCTGCTCTGTCACTCTCAGCACGCAGAGTCGCCACCGGGAATCCTGAGTACTCAAAGTCCAATCGATCACGGCGCAAACCGCAAAGAATGGACACCTCATCTGGGCGGAAAGCCAACGTGCTGCTGGTTGGCAGCGGCGGGGTGGGAACGATGGCGGCATACGCGCTCGAGAAGGGCGGTATGGCCAGCGTCACGGCTGTCCTGCGTTCCAACTTCTCAGTCGTCAAGGACCAAGGTTTCTCTATAGACTCTCTCGAGCACGGCGAGGTGAGGAACTGGAAACCAGGCAAGAGTGAGAGGCCATCCGGCGACGAACCACCTCGTTCCCACGCGGAGTAGTGTTGGCTGACCAGATTCTCCCCAAGTTCGCAACACAATGCCCAACGTGGTAGACGAGGAGCTGGATCCGTACGATTTTGTGGTTGTCGCCACAAAGAACATCGCGGACATCCCGCCCTCCACGGCAGAAGTGATTACACCAGCCATTACACCGAGCCACACGGCCATCGTCCTCCTACAGAACGGACTCAACATCGAGCGGCCCATCATCACCGCCTTCCCCTCGAACCCAGTCCTCTCCGGCATCTCCGTCATCGGCGCGAGCGAATCCCCCCACGGCACCATCCTGCACGACAACCCGGACATCTCCTACATCGGAGCCTTCGACAACCCCAACATCCCCCGCGAGGTCTCCGTCGCCGCCGCAAAGAAGTTCGTCGGCCTCTACAGCGCCTGCCCGGCCGTCAGCTGCACCTACGAGGAGGACGTCCCGTTCGGCCGCTGGAAGAAGCTCCTCTACAACGCCAGCTTCAACAGCACCGCGGCCGTCCTGCGCATGGACGTGTCCCGCATGCGCGCCAGCGAGCACGTTATCGACGAGCTGGTGCGGCCCGTCATGCTGGAGATCGTGGCCGTGGCCAAGGCGAGGGGTGTGGAGCTGCCGTTGAGCCTGGCCGAGGATATCATCACGATTGATCTCTACGACACGTTCTTCAAGCCGAGCATGTATCAGGACATCGAGAAGGGCAACTTCACCGAGTTTGAGAATATTATCGGCGAGCCGCTACGGGAGGCGGAGAGGCTGGGGGTGGCCGCGCCGACGCTTAAGGTGCTCTATGCCCTTTTGAAGGGGCTGCAGTTCCAGACTAAGGAGGCGAGGGGCCTGGTGGAGGTGCCACTGAAGAACACGACGGGTCTGAAGTATGGTGATAAGAAGGAGTAGAAGCGGCGAGGCGCTTCGTGGAATCAGAGCGGGCCGGAGGGGGGTGTTATCAGAAAGGCGGAGGATTTGAGGCTGTCTTGTTAGACTTTGCCATGTAGCATCGGCTTAAATGGTATGTTAAAGTGATACGCCGTCTCCCGTACCCTGAGCAGCTGGAATACCAAAAGAAATTTCTCTACATGAAATCTAAGTCTAGGGTAAGTTGAGAATAGACTGAGTCATTCAACTTACCCTGGACCATGAATCAAGAATTGTGCATTCATTCCACGATCAGAGGCTAAAGTGGGTCTCTTTCTCGCTCCCACGACAACATCTACAACGACTAAGTGACAGGTGTGTGTGGAGGTTTCCCGCTACATTACCTGCAATCCCCTCTCTGTCTTTCTGTAGTCGAAAACTTGGTGCAGTCTTCGTTGCTCTTGTCGGATATTATACTATCGAGACTGCCAGGTCTAAGGATCAGCATCTCGTGTTGAAGGATGATGGGTAATAAGTGTGCATGGTAGGATTCGGTAGGAGTGGTGACAAGAAGTGATACTCACTGTCATACCGTCACTCTGTCCTATCTGGATGGCCCCCCTTTCGAAGATGGATTTAGCGGGATAGTGATGCTGAAGTCTGTATCTCGTTGTAATGAATGTAGACAGGGTTGCAATAAGTGCAGACCAGCCGAAAGCCTTAACCGAAGCAATGAAATATGAGCCAGGTCTTCCTTTCGGTAATTATATCCTCGGGTCGGAGGGCCCAGGATGCCTACCCCAACGTGGTGTGCATGCTGCTGCATAGTTTGTCGATGTAGAGAACGCGAGGCAAATATAGCAGGTATTCATGACACAGTCCTCGGTTTATCATGGCGAGCTCACCGCTCGACAGGTCGGAGGCGAAATAAGAAGTCCTAGGAAGACCGTTGGATATCAGCATTCTAAGCTCCTTATTCTTTCTTCTTTTTGTCACTCTTTTTTCCTCTCTATTTCTCTGCATGTCAATGGAGTAGATTAAAATTATATACTGCAGATTTTGGCAGCTTGTGCGGACAAGTACTAATCATGTTCTGGGCAAAATACATACCTAGGCCACAGCTGCTAAGTTATATTCGTTGAGTGTTTCTTGGTTCCGCCCGGAGCGTCCGGATATCGAACCGAGCGAATGAGGCTCGACTCAGCCCATTGCCGAACAAGCCACAAACAGCCGATCTCAGCGAGAGGAGCTTCAGTGAACGGTGGTTAAATGACGACGGTGATTTCTTAAATCATATACATCTCCACCATCGCTTCACCCTCCAGGGCTACGGTACCCTGTTTCACTCGCCGGACCAGAAGCAGGCCCGGCGAGGGCTACCTTGAAGAAAGTCTCGCAATAGCATCTTCTAATCATAGAAACGAGCGTAGGATCCATCTCCACGCTTTCGGCTCTCGCACAAGATTGCTTTACCCATTTCGGAAACCCTTTGAGCCTATCTCGTTCTAGCCGGCATGTGAGCGTGAATGGACGCTCATCAACGGTTTCCCCACCAAGAAACCGCCTGTAAAGAATCCACACGCGTGGAGCCTATTGTCCGGTAGCTTAGCGCTATATGACCGGCACTCGGGCTATACTTGCCCTGCCTAGGTTGGCAATCGACCGTGAAGGATTGTTGTAGCCCCGACGCGTTGGTACGATAAGGTATGTCCTTGCGACTCCCCTCACATGGGGGCAATTCGTACGTACGACTGAGCTTTGTGGGGAAGGGGGGTCTATATTAGGAACCCATTCATTTGGCAGGGGAATGGGAGATCTGAGGAGGAATAAAGGGGGTTAGACCCACCCCTTGATGGCAGCACGGGGTGTGCTCCCTCCCCAGTGTCGGCGAAGAAGGAGTCCCATACCGACGACATAATAATCTATTGTTCATCGAAAGGGCTAGCTTGGCTCCTCCAACAACGCCTCAGGATCAAGCTGGCAGTCTAGCGAGAGGTATACGGGTCATACGGGACAGGATTTATGCTAATGAATGGCATGTGGCGATTTTATCCTTGTCTCGTCACATGAGATGACCAACATATAATTAATCACTGTACAACCTACATCGTGTGTTCTTCTTTTACTAAAACGAAGAGAGAAAAAAAAAGAAGAAGAAGAAAAAGGAAGGATAGCAGTTCCTCTCACTCCTTCTTAGGCATCACATCTCACATAGTGACCCCATATACTTACCCAATGTGATGAGACACGGCCTTTCTTGTCACACGGCTGTCGCGTATTGGTTCTCAAGGCTCTGAAAGTTTATTTCCGCCCCTGACAGATCCGTGCCGATGCAGCAATGCCTGTCGACGGAGAGAAACAGCAGACTATTTCCGACCGTGACGTATCTGCCAGAGATCATTCATTTTCTGGTATACCTATGATACAGGGCCAGCTTTGCTGCCGCGGTCTGGGGTTATGTACGATTACGGCCGTACGGAGATCATCACAGTACTCATATTACTAACAAAAGGCGCCATGTTCCTCCCAGCGGTAAAGCTGCAGCATCCGCCACGGCAACGCTGGCCACGTGCGCGATGTGACCCCATCCCGGGCGCGAGCAGACCAGAATGGTCGCGGATGGGGTGCCCTGAAAAAGGTTGCCGAAGGATCCAGGGCTGAAGCAGGATCCACACCTCTATCCTTGGTCGGTATTGGAGCGGCGCAGCCAACAAAAGCATGGCCCCCCGGCATGGACAAGCTGCGACCCTCCCGACCAACAAAGAATGTTTGTCACACGGCTGGATCGGGAGCAGAATTCACATCGCCTCCATATGACTGATTACAGCATAACGCTTGCAAAAAGACCATAGCCAGAGCGCGTGTCGGGCGCGGGACAAATCATGAGACTTGCGGATCCATGAATACCAACAGCCAGACATCAATGGCGCTCCGGACGATAGTACACCCGGTCGTCAAGGACGACGCGAGCGTACGGCATGGTGGTGTACCGTTGCCGGCCGAGGATGAGTGGGCGGTGCACAAGCAGACCATCAGGCGCCTGTATCTGGACGAAAATATGACCCTGAAGCAGGTGGTGGACACCATGAAGAAGGACTACGGCTTCAGCGCGACGTGAGTGCCGCCGGCAGTCCTTGGGCTGAGCAACGTGAACGCATGTCATGTGTACGACGCTGGCTAACGGGGCTTGGGCAGGATCAAGACGTACAAGAGCCGCATGAGAGCCTGGGGATACCGCAAGAACATCACCCTGGAGGATGGACAGGCCGAGCACATCTCGCGGGTCCTCCAGAAGCAGCCATGGGGCTCGAGCGGCATCGTCCGCCTGGAGCACGGCGGCGTCGTCTCTCTGGACAGGCTGGCCATGCACCTCCGGCGCAGAAGACACCACGTGGAAGCCAGCCGAGGGCGCCAGGTCTCGCCGACGACACGATCGATCATATCCGCCAACATCAAGGCGCCTGAGATGTACTACATCCCGGAGGCGGTGGTGAGAAGCATCAGCGACTACCACCAGGGACTCTGGGGGCCCAGAATCTCGACCGTGGAGCAGCTCAACACCATCAGGGATGAGCACAGCAGCTACACCCAGCTGAACCTTCTGGGCCACGGCATCCAGAGGGCTCTGCAGCAGAAGAAGCTGTCATACGCACTTGTCCTGATGCGACAGGCGCCCGAGGTGATCAGGATGCTGATCCAGCTCCAGCCCATCCCGTTCATCACCAACTTCTTTATGTTTCTGTCCTGGGTGACAAATGGGTTCTTCCAGCTGCCCGAGGCCGAGCAGTTCACCAAGGTCATCAAGAGTCTGATCCAATATGTGGCGACCTCGGCTGTTCAGGGCGCCGACCTGCCCTACGGCCATCCCCTCCGCCAGATATTCACACTCCTCATGAAGGCCGAGCCTCGTGAGCTCCCAGCAATAGCAAAGCAGGCCTTGCGGGTAAACTGCGAGTCCCTTGAGGCTTTGATCCAGGGTTCTCGGAAGAGCCATTACAACTTTGCCACGTGGATCGTCTACGGCAGGGAGGTGGGTTTTTTGAACCTGCCCCGAGGCCTCGGAATGGATATGGAACGGGCCCTGAAGGAATACAAGGAGATATACGGCGAGCATCAGTAAGTACTTACTCACCAGACATGTGTGTTGAGAGTCTCTGTCGGAGAACTAGCAACACCCACTTCTGCGCTGAAGAAACCGGAATGGCCTGCTTGCTGACACGATGAATCATCAGCGCATGGACAGAACACATGACCCAGCTATATGCCTGGTACCTTCACTACACAGACAGCGCAAAAGGGCTCAATCCTTACCTAAACGACAGGATCATGGACCTATTCGAGGATCTACTCCGAGGCCAGACGAAGCTACGAGCAGATGTCCTCGAGTGGCTAGCAGCGGCCGCCGAAGCCCGCGACGAGCGCGAAAAAGCAGAAAGGTACATGCGCGAGCTCATAGAGATCGAGATAGATCACCCCCTCCGGCGTGCCGTCCTCGTCACCGACATCCTGAAACTCGAAGGCTGGCTCACTGCGTGGGGCGAGGACGAGAAGGCCGCCGAGCTGGCGCGCTGGCGAATGGAGAAGTTCAACGTCTAGAGAGCCCATGGCTTGACGGGTCGCTAAAGGATCCGCGTGCTCCTTTCCAGCACGCTACCGATTGATTTCGCGACGCCGGACCGACTGCTTTATAGGGCCCGAGGCAAGAGGGGGATAATATACGAGAGTACACGTTTGGGTGAACTGACACCAGCTCGACTGGATGGCTAGCCCACAGGGTAACCGAGGATTGGCGACTTGGAGTAAGCTCAGTTCCAGGGCTGGTAGAAGATGTCGGGTCAGTGCCAGTCCCGTCCGAGACGCACTTGACGGATCGTCTCCCTCGGTCCTCGGAAGAGACTGACAACAACGGGATATGACTTCCTCAGATCCGCATGTGGACCATGCTTTTCGGATGACCGCGTTGTCGCCCCTGCTCTGGATAGCCCGTTGGCCCAACAGAAAACGACGAACAACAGGCTTTATCTAGAAGGGTCGATGCGACTGTCAAGGTCAGCTTCTCAGTCGATACGTACACCAAGGAGTATGCATGGCTGTCCCGTCCCCGATCGTGTTGTCCGCGACGAAGGTCTAGACAGGCAGGCGCAGCAGTATGCCTATCACGCCTCTGGGAAGTGGGATGCCGGTGTGCGCTAGACAGCGAATATACGGTCTATGAATGAAGGTCAAGCGACGGCAATCGGGCCACAACCTGATGGTTGACATTGGCGGATGGGTTCCTTTTCAGGGCATACGGGCCGGCCTTTGTTCGATGCCTAGTAGCTAGATGCTGACTTGTCGGTGTCATCTGAGGCTGCAACTGCAACGCAAGAGAGACAAAGCCGGGTAGATCTGGCGGCTACAAGGCCCCTGCGGGATGTTTCTTTCAGGGGTACGTGGAAGATTCCAGTATGGTCTGGTATAACGCTTGGGATGCACACACAAAGAAAGCTTATATACTCGACACTAGCAACAATATCGCCTGTTTTTACCACTAGAGGCTGACGACTTTTGACGAACAATATCCGATCTAGACCCTATTACTATTATTAGTATTAAAGTGGAAATAGATAAAAGGTTCTCACCACCTAGGATGGGATCACATTGCCTACAATTTTTTCCATCATCTCACAATATCAGGACTAATGTCATAGGGCTTTGTCTTGAGTGCGGATACGGCCGAGTGAGCTCACCGCATTTCAGATTTCCTGCGCTCGTGGCCTACTACTATACACAAATCTCTCTACGATTACTCAAGCTTGATGGCAACCTTGCCAAAGTGCTTCTTGTCCCACATGTACTGGTAGGCCTCCTTTGCCTGGTCCAGACTGAAGATCTTGGGGTCCAGGACAGGGTGAATATCATTCGCTTCAACAGACCGGCACATGTCCTCGAGCATCGAGCGAGGCCCAACATACACGCCGCGGAACGTGCATATGCGCATCAGCGCGTCGATGGCCGTGACGTTGGGCTTCACACCGCCCAGGAGCCCAATGATGCTGATCACGCCCTCGAACTTGATAGCCTCCACGCTCTGCTCCAGCGTGCCGGCGCCTCCGACCTCGATGATGTGGTCGACGCCCGCCCCGCCAGGCGTAAGCTTCTTGGCGGTCACGCCCCAGCTCGTATCCTCGCGGTAGTTGATCACGTGGTCCGCGCCGAGCTTCTTCAGCTGCTCGCACTTGTCCGCCGAGGAGGTCGTCGCGATGACCTTTGCGCCGGCCGCCTTGGCGAACTGCAGGCCGAAGAGGGAAACACCCCCGGTTCCCTGGACGAGGACCCACTGGCCCGGCAGGAGGGGCTTGAGGCCGTACAGCGCGTTCCAGGCTGTCAGGCCTGCGCAGGTGAGGGTCGACGCCTCGAGGGCGTTGAGGTTCTGGGGCGCGTGGACCAGGCCGCTCTCGTTGAAGGTGGCGTACTGACGAAGCGTGCCGTCGATGGCACCGCCCAGGCCGGTTGTGCCCGCTGCGGCGTGGAAGGCGCCGAACTGATGGCCCTGGTTGAAGAGCGTCACCACCTTGTCACCGGGCTTAAAGCGCGTCACGCCCGGGCCGACCTCGACGACCTCGCCTGCGCCGTCAGAACAGGCGGCAACAGGGAACTTAGTCGGGAAAGGGTACAGGCCCTTGTGCGTCGTCAGTACTTATTACCGCGCCACAGAGGTTTGGTCTTGGCTTTACAACTCACCTTGGGAATGATCAGGTCGCGGTAGTTAAGCGAGGCTCCGTTGATCTTCACGAGAACATCGTTGTCACCCACTTTCGGGACAGGGACATCGCCGTACTCCAGGCCATCGAAACCCTTCTCGGTACCGGTGATTGTCCACTGCTTGGTGGTTGAAGGTGCCATCATGAAGAAGAGGGTGCGCGAGGAGAGTCTCTTCGGCTGGTCTGTGGTATTGGTGTTTTGGAAAGTGTTGGCTGATCAAGAGTCTCGCTGCTGGCGAGATTGTTAATAAAGTGTCCGGACGAAAGCCATATGTTTACCGCTAGTTTACCAGTTTACTTAGTAATGATTAATTATTAATGCGAGCGGGTGAACTTTTCTTGGGCTCGCCGAGGTCCACCTTGGTGGGTCTCAGGATCCGAGTACATACATGACGTGGCTCTGTACAAAATCCTGAGGCCAAGCATGCTGTGGAACGAGACATGAGCTAGCCTGGAAGACGTCATGGGGGTTTTTTTTTTTTACGTTTTGTATCTTGGTGCTGGAGCCGGTCCGTACGAATCAGGCCCGGAGATGCTCAACATTCGGCAGATGGTGGTCATCCTTGCTTGTATTTATTGTATTACCTCGATACGACTTAACTGTCACGTGTCTAGACAATTGGAATTTGTTGCTTCCCCAGTCAATTCCTGCCAAGCCTAAATTTGCCCCTCGCTACTATATACACGGTACAAATCGCACAAGAATGCCTTGTCCATTACTTGTGGTAATTATCTGCTGGTGAACAGTGTTGCGTCGCTGTGTGATCTGACTTTCTCTAGAACTGACGAGGTGAACATGCAGCCGTGTCTGACAACTGATCAAAGGACCAAATTGGAGCCGTACTGTGGACAGGAATTGTATCACACCAGCCTGGACTGGGTAGATGGTACTTAGATAGAAGATCATCCTAAGAGGATATCCCTCCTGTCCAGTAAATGGATGTGATTATCAAAAGCCTTATGAACCCCGATAGAGTACTTAATACCTGGTAGGTATGACTTGATTATTATTCACTGAGATTTAGACTATGTACATATGCTTGATTACCTAAGAGAGTAAGCAATCCTTCATACTTGGCATAGTGCGTCTCAAGACTCTTCCTGATCTCAGCTGATACTACTACAACCTCATCGAAACCTACTACTTATCTCGTGATTTTTTTTTTCTTTCTTCAATTTCAGAGACTCACACCCTGTGCTCTACTACTGCGAGCCGGTCGTGGCGTCTCATCAAGACTACCCAGAGCATGGCGTCTACTACTACTTCCTGGGACTCAGTCGAAACGCCACACGAAGGCCTCGTCAAGGGCGCGAATGGCTCTGGGCTGTTCCTGTACTCCCGGGGCGCACCAAGACAGCCAGGACGCCCAGTTGTCATCTTCGAGACCGGCCTCGGCGCAAGCTGCGCCAGCTGGGCCGCCGCGCAGAGGACCCTCGACCCGCAGATCCGCAGCCTCCGCTACGACCGCGCAGGATTCGGCAGAAGCCCTGCGTCTGCGGCGGAGCGGACGGCGGCCAACATGGCAGCTGAGCTCCTGGACGTGCTGTGCTCCGCCGGCGTGGGCCCCCCTTATCTCCTGGTCATGCATTCCTTTGGCGGGATCGTCGGGCGTGAGTTTTTGGCTGCCGTTGGGCCTGCTGCCATATCCGGGATGATCTTCGTCGACACGGCGCAGGAGAACACGCCGGCGAGGCTGCAGTACCCTCACCAGGCCATCTCGTTTCTTCTCAACGGGCGCGGGTACTTTGACGCGATTGGGATGCTGGAGGACAACGCCTTGACGGAGGAGGAGAACCAGCGCATCAGAGACGACGAGAACGTCCCGACGGCCAGGGCGGCCGCGGACGGGGAAGGGATCAACGCGCGCGACAGCGCCGCGGCGCTGGGGGAGCGCAGGCAGCTCGACAGTCAGCTCCTGGGGATGAAGCCTGTCACGGTCATCCGGGGAAATGCAGGATGGGACTTCCAGCGGATTCTTGACCTGGCGGCCGGGGACGAGCAGGACCAGGACACGGTCGAGTACACACAGGAGGTGAATGAGTTCCTGCGTGAGCGGCTGGGGCGTTTCGATCTCCAGAACCAGCTGGAGCAGCTCCGGCTGTCGGGCAACGGCCGTTTCGTCCAGGCCCACAAGAGCGCGCACGCGGTCATGATGACCGAGCCCAAACTGGTGACCGATGCGATCATGGATGTCTGGCAGCGCAGTGCCTCTGGAAAGGTGTTTTGAGGATACTTCAGATGAGTAGACAAGGCGCTGGCTGCGTAATCACTCTCTTGACCCGCTACCCTGCTCAGATATCAAGGCCCAGCCCACCGACCTCCCAAGCCGCTGCAGCAAGGAACAACTTCTCCTCACCCCATCTCCGCCCTATCATCTGCATCCCGACAGGCAGCTTTCCCTGGCCATCCTTCGTCCTCCCCCACCCCACAGGAATTACCAAGGCCGGATGACCCGTCAGGTTAAAGGGGCACGTGTTCCACGTGTTGCCCAGCGCAAGCTCCTGCTTCTCCCACACACCCAGATCCCCACTCGGATGCCTCATCCCCACCGTCGGGTTCACAGGCGTGATCAGCACGTCATAGCTCTCCAGCGCCGCATCATAAGCCGCCCGCAGCTCGTGCGCATGCGTCACCGCCTTGGCCCTCTTGGCAGGAGGAAAGCGGTCTCTGTGCTGGCTGAGAAAGGTCCCGCTGAGCAGCTTGTTGACGACTGCAGGCGCGGTCTTGTTCATGGTCTGATACCACGCCCCGCTGGGCTCTGGCGGGTCGAGGTGGGCGAGGGGCCAGCTGAGGAGATCCGGTGGCTTGCTGTAGATGAACACATCCGCCATACCTGCCCTCGTCACGGCGGTGAAGATGTCTGCGCCGAGCGTATGGAGCGGGATGCTGACCTCCTCGACGATACCTCCGAGGGACCGGAACCGCTCGCCCGCCTTGCGGACTACAGTCGCCACCTCGGCAGTGAGCTGTGGTGCCGACCAGGCCTCCCTCATCATGCCGATGCGCAGACCACGTGCTGCTGTCGTGGACGTCCAGCCGCCAGCTGCCCTGCGGCTGTCGATGGCCCTGTCGAGAAGCTCGTGGTAAGGGGCCACGTCCTGTCGAAGGGGTGTCTCGGGTGTCATACGTGGGTCGAGGCCGTCGTAGCCGGCCAGCACTGCGAGGAGGAGTGCAGTGTCGCGTACCGAGCCGGCCATGGGCCCACAGTGGTCTATGGCGGGATACAGTGCCGTGAGCCCAGTGTATGGAACCAGGCCGTGTGTCGGTTTCAGGCCGTAGATGCCAGAGTAGCCGGCCGGCTGGCGGATGCTGCCTCCTTGGTCTGCACCAAGGGCGAGGTCGACGCCTTCGCCCAGGTTGTTGTCATTGTCGTCCTCGTTATTGTCGTCACTCGTGCGCTTGTGTTTCTTCTGCCATTCGCGCACGCTCTTGATCCCTACGAGGGCCGCGCTCCCGGAGCTGCTGCCACCGCACTCGTACCCACGGAGCCAGGGATTGTCCACAGGCCCCGTTGCGCTGGTGAAGCTCAGAGCTGACATGCAGTAATTTTCGCATGTCGCTGTCCCGATGACCGTGGCGCCGGCCTCCAGCACCCGTGTCACGACCGGAGCGTCAAAGGTCGAGACTGGATAGGGGTGGTTTCTGCTCAGGTGGTACGGATGTGTTCCTCCTGTCAGTGGGAGACCCGCGACCGAGACGTTGTCCTTGATGGCTACTGTTTTCCCGGACAACGGGCCAGTGCCGGTTGGTTTGATCACCGTCTAGACGTCTTATTAATCTCAGTCTGGCCGGGTGTGATAATTGTGTCCTAATGAGTGCAATCTGCTCACCCTGAAGCTCCAAGCATTAAGGGGATTCTCGGACGCTATCGGCTCTGTGTAGGATCGTCGAGAGGCCTTATCGGGCTGGAGCGTTGGATGGTGATACGCCGGCAAGGCGTCCACTGTCTCTATGGCTGAGACAGCTGACTGGAGGAGTCGAAGGTAATCCGACGCATCTTCTGGCTGCATGGAGAACCCCAGCGAATCTGCCACCTGCTGAAGAACGTCCCTCGTGGCATTGTTGTAGCTTGACGGCCCCATCTGTGCTTGCTCGACGGACTGAGCATGCCCTTTCGTGTCCTGGATCTGCTGGGCCATCATGAGCGGTGGCACAAAGATCCTCTCAAGTTTCCAAAATCAAAGGGTCAACAGTGGAAGGATAGAAGCAGCCCTCTGTCTGCCGAGCCGTTATCACAAAACACATTCAATGAGCAGCTATGTTCCGGGCGTGATCTGCAACCATACTGATAGCTTGATAAGGATTGTTGATGAAACATTGGACATCTGGAGTAGTGCATCTTTTTCGGCAACCGCTGCGGAACCCCGCCGCAAACACCGATAACCACTCTTTTGGATGTCACCATCTCTGTCCAATGACACCCAGGCTGGCAATTATGCAGAGAGTACCTTGAGGCATCCTCCCAGTCGATACTATAAGGATTCTTAAGCATCTAACGAGAAGGCGCTAGTGCATGTCTATTATTATACTAGTCGCCATATAAAAGATGTCGGATGATATTGTAAATTCCAGCCGAGATCTATAAAGATTAATTAAACTTTCTTCAAGCGAGTGCTAAAGAATGTGAATGGTTTTGCGCGCTATATCACATTACTTTTATTTTATTTATTTTTTTTCGAACCAAGATTATGACAAGATACATGTATAAAACCAATGGGAATGTCCTATAGCGCACCTGTGAGAAGGTGGCTACCTACAAGATTGTGTATATCAACGAAACTGGGGCCGCCTTCCTGGGCACGATGCCGCGCTTCTTCCAACAATAAAGAATCTATAAGCCGAACAAGGAGGGAAAGACAAAGAAAACAAAGCTGTGCTTTAATCCCGAACGCTCTTGTTCTCCGAGACATCGACCGAGACCTGCACGGTGCGATGGATGATGTGCTTCTGGCTGCTATCATCGCTCAGCTCGATCCAAGCACCCTGGCCTCCCCTGCGAGGCCGAGACGGTCGTCGTGGTCCCCCTTCCCTTGGGCGTTATGTATCCCATCTTCATGCTTTCGCCTCTAAGCCTCTTGTTGGAGCTTGATGCGTTCATCGCGTAGGAGCCAGGGGTGTTTCGGTAGGAGTCGCCCCTGGATGACTTGTCGATCCATGACTTGAGCAGTGTTCGCAGCGAAGGCAGAGAGCCTGCCAAGATACCCACGCCACACTCGACGATGGACCAGAGAACAATGTTGCAGACGTTGTCTGTTGGGGGAGAAGAACAAGAAGAAAAAAACCAGATGTCAGCAAAGAGTCAAATCAGAGTGACTAGGTAAATACTTAGGTAGGTCAAGTATGTGACTGTGTGTGGGGGAGGAGGGCAAAGCCACTTACAGTCATAGTTTGTTGCAATGTTGTAAAATTTCAGATAAGGCAACCGAATCACCGTTGCGGCGCTCGCCACGATGCCCAGGGCGAGGACAGCACAGACGGACATCTTGAGCCGCCTCCTCATCTGCAGATTCCACACGACAAAGCATGGGACCAGGGCGCAGGTCCAGTCGGTTACAATGGCCAGAACAGAAATCAAGTATGAGATTCCCGTGATGATCTGCACCGAAGCACACCATCCTCCCTTAATCGAGGTATCCCAGTAGAAGGCGAGAGGTTGGCAGAGAGACACAACGGCAACGAAGCCAATCACTGTTGTTGAGCGTTGGTCAGCAAAAACAAGGGTCATTTGGACCAAGTCAGGGCGAGAAGCGGCTTTGGAAAGATCGCTAGAGGCTAGACGAGATTAACGAGTTCGGGGCTTAGTGTTCTGCTTACTTGCACTGACTACGGATGCTACCAGGCACACCCAGATGACTATCCGAAGAGGTTTGTCGGTAATAATTCTCAGCATCGTCAAGCAGATGGAAGACTTGATGAACGGTAGGCTCCAGGCGTAGGTTATCTGGAAGAACACGATGTTCTACGTGACAGATAGATTAGCAGTACGTCTTGATGAAATTTCTCTTGCTCAATTTCTGCGACCACTCCTGTGTGCTTGCTCACCTGAGTAGTGGAGGACTTGTTCCACGTATTGAGGCGTGCGTCGACAGTTCCCAGACCAGTGTACACACCCATACAGGTGAAGACGCAGCATGGAATGAAGACACCCACGGCTACAAGCATAAGGCCGTCGTCAAGTGCATATTTGCCGCTCTGAATTCGGGTCCAAGTTCGGATAGCAACCACTACGATGCTCAGAGCAGCCAGGACGACAGTCACGACCAGAGTGGCCATGCCCAGCCCGTCGGGCTGCCATATCCAGTTCTCCTCTGTTGACATTAGGGATAGTCGCTAGTCTCTCGGAGACTACCGCTAGCTGAAAGACCGGCTTTTGTCCCGATGGACGACGTTGGCGGAGGAGAAGGGCTTCGAGTGGAGGAGGTGTGACACCGTGGCAGAGACACACAGCACCGGAGAGACCCAGAGTGGAGGATCAACGAAAACATACGATAAACAGAGAATAAGAAAAGAATTCACGAGGTTCGGAAGCGATTGAAAAGTACTCTGGGCCAAGAGGCTATCCTGGGGAACGTACTATGTACACGAATCAGACCAAAAAAAAAAATTACTTTACGGGATGAGCGACTCCATGGTCCCCGGCACGAGTAATCCTCCACAGAGCAAATTTCACCTCTAGTTTTTGGGCAGTCTCGATACCTTGCCAGTGTCGAGCACTTCTAAATCTAGATAGAGACGTAGACTCTAGGTGGGGCTGAATTCTCAGGGGCAGCTTGCAGGAAATTTAAGGCGGCTAGGCCTACCAGCAGCTTGAGACTCTGAGTGGAGGAACATACTACTCATCGTATAGAGTATATCTCAGGTGCAACGCTGCTATCAAGCTTAGCGCGTTGCACTTGGGAGATGTATACTGCTGTATGCACCATTTCAACTCTTGACTTGTAGTTGTAGTAAACTAAACCAGTGACCGTTGTCCAAACCTGACTGTTCGAGCCAAGATGATTGTACTCACTCCCAAAATACTTTCTCACGCAACTCGAGCGAGTACACAGGAACAAGGGTCTTGATTCATGCTCTCAGAGCCCGTGCACTACACGTCTCACCGGTTGCCCTGATGGCGTTGAATCGCTCATAGTCCCCTCGTCTCACCTATTGCTGATCAGCACCGCCATACCTGGCTGGCCACTTGGCTGCCTGGCACCCAAGTATCAGGCTGATGACCCATGCGTGGTTTCCTATTATGTGCCATTTTTATGCACCCACTCGAGCTACTACTTTGGACTAGGTGGCATCCTTGGAACCTCTCATACCCTTCTCCCCTATACTTGCGCCCTCGTCATCTAATTACCTGGAAAGGAGGATGGTCGACGCTCCTTGGGCATGGATCCTCGGTCGTTGACGAAACAAGAAGTGAGGAAAAGAGAAAGACAAGAACGAAAGAAGAAGAAGAAGAAAGGCAGTGCCGCTCTTCCGAAATCCCAGGCCCCTTTGTGGGTGGCGAACAACATGTGAAGAGGTTGCTTGCCAAGCCCGGAATTGTTTCGTATTCCATGTGTAGGAAAGAATTGTAAAGTCATGTGGCTCGCGATACATGTGAAATTCTCGCGGGATAAAATCTTTCTTCCTATCCTGTGCTGAAAGAAGTACATTGCGCGTTAGAACTGTGCGCTGAATGATCCCATTCAGTGCTGCTGCTTGAGATGTGAGAGGGGAGAGCACTGAACAACGGTCAACTATGGAGAACTTGGTGGGATCAAAACGGAGAAAATGCTCTAAACCAATAATTGCATCAAGAATCGAGGTGACTCCACTAGGAACTAGTCAACTCTCATGCGTGTCCACCGGGTATTCGTTCCCAGAGCCGAGCGACCCATGAATACCCATGGGAGACGTTAAAAGTCCTCGGTAGCCTTGCCCCGGAGCGGGTATTTCTACGGAAATGATCCACCGCTACCCGGCCCGTGTTTTAGAACGTTGATCCGTTCTGGTTTGAAGTAATTAATACTGGTCCATATTAATTTGTGCTCTCCACAGCGGTGACAACTGAGAAGGTTTGTATTACACGACACTATGCAATCTTAGCTGTACGGAACATCGTGAGGACACCGACTCGTATGTCTCTTATTTTCTTTCTCCCAAAAAATATTGCGCGAGACATGAGCACGCTCTGAAATGCTAAATGCAAGAGGTAGTAGCTGAGGGGAGTCCTTTACAGGACACCTATCGTAAGCCCCGAAGACCCATACAGGAGGATCCTCCTGCAGCGTTCTAGAATATCTTTAAGCTTTTACTATAGAAGATGAACGCCCCTTTGTGGCTAAAATCTCAGGGGGAAAGCTACTTACGTCCGAGTTCTCGGGTCTCAAGAGGATGATCACAAGCGGTGGGCCAGTTACGCAGGGGCAGTTAACGTTACGCGAGTGCAGCTTCGGCACTTGGTTGCCTGCGCGTGACTTTCGCTTAGGGCCAGAATTAGGCCATGACCTTGACGCCAAGGACGAATGAAATGCAAATCAGTCTCCGGTGAGTGCGACGGCTGGGGAAGAGGGTGGTGGGCATGGCTGATTAGTTACGTGGAAGGTCTTGGAGCGGTGAGCACCAATCGGGCACAGCGTCCACTTGGAGGGGAACGACAAGTAGGGGTCGTAGTCACGACTCGCTGCTTTCTCCTGTGGAATGGTGTAGTGATGGTGCCAAATACTACCCTAGGACAACCACAACATCTCTCGGCCCGGCATTGTGATTTGCTCACTCTTGCAGCAGATGCAAAAGATAAGGCCCACCATGATCCAGTTATTTTCTCCGTATCGCGTGACAGGGAGCCAAGGATGGTGATAGGTCGTTGTTGAGACTCTTATACCAAGATGCAGCATTTAAAACGAAGGCCAGGCTCTCGAGGTCAGAGAATAAGCTCTCGGAAATCTCCACGAGCAGGCTTACGAGTTATTCAGGGTATTGGACATTGTCATCGTAAATATACGAAAAGGTCAAAAAAAAAAAAAAGGAGAGAAAAAAAGGTCACTCGGTGCCCAATTCTTCGCTTCAGTCAACTGTTTCAAGATGGCAGGAATAGCTCCAGGCAAGACCTTGACGCCCGGGCTGGACTTCAGTGGCCAGTCCTACATCGACTGGGCCAAGAAGGCCGATGCCGATGTTGACAGGGCTCACGCGATCATCAAGGAGAAACTGCCCCTTCTCGGCCAGCTGAAGGGCGTCATTTCCCTCACCTTTGGTGATCGCCAGCCTGTCTTCCTCGATGCTCGCTCGGGGGAGGCCAAGCTGGTGGACTCGTTCTCTGGCGAGCCCACCACCATCCTGAACATGAAGCCGGAATGTGAGTGAGATTACACTGCTATCATGTCGACACCGCTGGAGGGGACAGAAGGAGCTGACGCCGCGCGCAGACATCGCCCAGTTTTACGAGGGTAAGCTGGAGCCCCGGTACGGACTCTTCAAGGATGCTTTCTTCCACCCGGCGTCCATGCCGAAGGGCGACGTCCCTCTCGGCGTCAAGTTTGCCGACCTGCTCTGCCCGAATCCTCCCGTGCCGCCAAAGAAGGTTGTCCCAGGGGCGTTCAGCCGCCTGCCACAGCCTACGGAGGATCTCGAACAGGTCAAGCGCGACATCGAGGAGTTTGGGTACGGTCTGTTCAAGAACGGCCTGACGCCTGAGCAAAACGCCATCCTGAAGAAGGCTGTGCAGGAGCAGGCGGCTGGCGAGAACAAGGCCGGCGTGGGACAGGAGGATGGAGGCGGATCCAACCAGCGCATCTGGACCCTGATCAACAAGGGCGACGAGTTTATTGACTTTCTCAACCACCCACTGATCGATGCCCTCGTCCCGTGGTTCCTCGGCGAGCACGCCCTGATCCACAGCTACAGTGCCAAGTAAGCAGGAGTTTCCCTAAAGTTTACAAAAGAAAGAACCCAAAGTTTGCTGACCCTTACCGCCTTTTTTTTAGCATCACCCGCCCGGGAGGCACCCACATGCAGCTGCACACTGACCAGATCGCGGTCCAGCCTCCTCTGCGCAACCTCGCCTTTGGACTGAACCTCCTCTGGTTTCTCGAAGACTTCAACGAGGAGAACGGCGGCACCCGCATCTTCCCTGCGTCTCACCTGGGCGCCGTCGCCCCTCCGGATATCTTCAACATCGAGGGCACGGTCGCAGCTGAGGGCACGGCCGGAACGTGTCTCATCACTGATAGTAGGGTGTGGCACGCCACGGGGCCTAACAATGCCAAGTCGGGCGAGAGGCCCGCCATCCTCATGTTTTTCATGAGGAGTTTTATCCGCCAGCAGGAGAACAACTTCCTGTCCCTGCGGAAGGATGTGGAGGCGAAGCTGTCGGACAGGGTGAAGAGGATGCTCGGGTTCTGCACCACGGGCGCGCTGGGAGGAATCGAGGGCGAGGTCCGAGAGGGCATATTCGTCTCGAGGAAGGATGACTGTGTTGGCAAGCTCCGCGCGGAGCATGTACCAAAGTAGACTTTTGGATATTAGATGCCCGGATGCCCAAGGTGCACCTTTACTGTTAATCTAGATGCTCCTAGTGATACAAAAGAGATTCAAGTCCTGGCTGTGCTGCTTGTAAGTCAGTATGGCTCTCCACAATTCGAAGAACAAAGCACAGCTTGACCATATATGCAGCTCACCTTATGTGTATCATTATGATGACTCCTTTCCATCAAAACTGAGAGTAAGAGTAGCCTGTAACCTGGCAGACGGAAGGGAAACATTGAGGGGCTGGGCGGTCAAGGAGGAAGCCAAAGGATCAAAGCAAAAAGACCAGAAAGAGCGTTCGCACAAGTTACCCTAACCCTTTGGTCAGCCCTGTAACAGAGGAACTACCCACAGCAGGCCCCCCCCCGCGGCGTGCCCCCCTTCCCCCACCAATCCACCCCAGGGCTGACGATCCGCGGGGCGCAGGCGCTGAGACGCCGTGTTTGCCTCCCAAGCCTCCCTCACCTTGCCTAGGTAATTCCTGCCGGACCATCTGTTCAACCCTCTTTCCCCCTCATGCTAACCTTGGACTTACATTAGTCCAACGACGAATGGAAAACCGTCCTCGCTCTGAAGGTGCACAAGAGAGACCCTTTGTCCCAGGCCGGCCCAAAAACAGCCTTTTGTTGTTCCAGATGGCGTCATGAGCCGGCGAAATCCATCTCCACATCCTCTCGCCTTCCCAACCGGCCTGGACTTGCATGCGCCGATTCCACGTTCTTCCTCCTGTGGTCACCATCCAGCCCCTCCCTGAGGCTTTTGACCAAAGACTGATCGAATCCTCGAGGCGGGAACCATGACCGACTCGTCGCCGTCGCCCTTCTCAACCCCCAAGCGCAAGAGACCGCACGGCACTTCCGAGGATGCGCCCCCTTCGGTGAATACACAGTTCCGATTCGACGCCAGCGTGGCCGGCTCGATGCCCTCTAGCGATGAAAGCAGCCCTCGTACCAAGGTCGCTCACAGGTTCGGGGGTCTCGTCCTGGCCGACCGCAGCGTGCGTAGCGGCAGCGGAAGTGGGGGCGGGGTTGCAGCGGCAGCGGCAGCGGCACAGGCTCCCGTGCTGCTCGCGAGGCCTGGAGTTGCCGGTGGCGACCATGCGACGGACAGGATGCAGATAGATGAGGACGAGTCCAAGATGAGGAAGCGCTTTCGAATGTCGCCCTCGCCAGACCACCCAAGCACCGGCTCTGAGCAGCCTGCAAGTCACGTCGAGGCCGAGACCCCTGCGACGCCTGAGGCTCGAGGGAGCGAGCCTCCTGGCGCCGCTGAGCCGACCGCCGCCCAACCTCGACTCGCACCGGCCGGCGAAGACGCGCCACCACAGCCCGACGATCCTGTCCCACAAGTTGCGGTCGACCGGGCGCTCCTGAACTCGTCGCCGAAGCCATCTCCAGCCAAACTCTCCAGGCCAGTGACCACCGTCGATCTCCCTGTCGAATCACTCAAGACGAAAGCCGGCCGAAAACGAGCTGGCGCGCCACCGGTCGCAGGTAGCACCACCACCAAGGCCGACCCGGTTCGAGCCGCCCTGACCTGGCACGAGGATGAGATCACAGTCTACGATCCCGAGGACGAGGACGACGACGGCGTGGGGATTAATGGCATCGGGTTTAAGCCGACCCCCGCTATTGCACACGCCCGCACCATGAAGAGGAGGCAGCAGCTGGCCGAGTACAAGAAGAGGGAGGAGAAGGAAGCCAGGGCCCGCAGGAGCCATAGGAGACGGGGCAGCCCAGAGAAATCTGTGACACCGACGCTGAAGCATAAGAACCGCAGCGACAGAAAGGTGCGGTTTACGGAGGCCGAGAGCACCACGATGATCGAGACCATCTGACGACCATTGCTTGGGGGAAAGGGTCCGGCAGTTGATCGAGTGGCAGCCGACAGGACCTTCGCTTAGGAGTATCATGTTTCGAGGAAGGCATGAACACGCAGACCTATCTATCCACACGCGAGCGTTGCTTTAGGAGATGGACATTGTGTCGGCAGGTTTTTCTTTCTTTCTCTCCCTCAAGGGACGCGGTTGAGGGAGCAGGCTTTTGCGATCGCGGGCTCAAAGCTCGAGAGGATTCTTTCTTTGATAAAATTGCTTCACAGTATACCCATAAAACGCCACAATAATGCAACACAACGATTTTTTTCTCCCAGACGCCTTTTCGGTGCCTCGCTCCTTGCTTGCGGTTTCGTATTTTTTTCTTCTTTCTGCTTTCTTTCTCTGCGCATGCCGGCAGAATCCTACCAGAACCTGTACCAGCTCTTTTGTGCAGCTTTTTGTGTGGCAAGTTCTTGCTCTGTCTGCCGCTGTAACCTCTTCTCGTCCTCCTGTTTTTTCTGTTCTGCCTGCTTCTTGCTCACCACCTCCACGACCCTCTTCATGTTTGCACGTTCGACCCTCCTCTGGTATTGGCAGTACTCGTACGCGATGACGCTGGCTGCGACTCCAGAGCCGACAGCCCAGTTTGCCGCCTTTGGTATGGGTGCTGTTCGCCCTCCCAGTCAGCCACGGGATCTCCTCCCTCCCCAAAAGATTTCTGAGCCCTCAAACGGCCTCACAGGGGACTTTTTCTTCTTCTTCTCCTTGTGTACATACCGCCGACAATATACCTCAGAAACCCGATCGCAGATCCTGACCCGATACCCGTGAGCAGACCCTCCCGCGTGCATGGAGCCTGGTGCACCTTGAGGAAATCATCCGCCTTGATCGTCGTCACAGCCTCGCCCAGGGTCGCGCGCTTGTCTGGGTCTACGCCTTCTGGTATGGGCTTTGACTTTAGCGAGACCTCCGCAAAGCGCTGTGCCGCCGCAGCTTCTGCCTGTCGTTGTTGTTCGCGGTCGATGGTGGTAGACTGGTTGGGTGACGAGGGTGAGGCGGACATGGTGGGCTACATCTGACAAGAGACGAAGCCGTTCAGGGCGGATTTCTTGTCCTCTTGTCGCAGAGATCTTCTTCGGCGCTTTCAGGACGGACGGCTCGATCCGTTCAGACTGACGTCCTCTCACACAGTCAAAATATCATGCCGGGTGGTCTGTGCAGCCTGCAGGGATAGCAGCTAGCTCATGCAGCCAGGGCGTGGGGCAACATTGAGCTAGGCCCCTATGGGGGCCAGCGTACCACTGTACAGGGCCCAGAGGGGCGCCCCAACGTGCGGCGCGTGTAGACGCGGTCCAGCACTGCGCTCGAGACGCGTCAAGCAGATTCAGAGGGGGAACCACTTTGATATTTCACCTGCAGCAGCCAACAACACCATGTTGGATTCTGCTGACATGCCAATTGACGGAGATTCATGAGGCCCTGCTGATGATCCTTTTTTCTTCTTTTTTCTTTTCGTTTTCCACCTTCCTACCTATACCCTTCCATTCTCCTAGTCAGTTCACTCGTATGCACTCTTTCCATCCGCACCGAGTTTCTTTCACGTCTTCGGTTCCTCATTAAACACGCGTTGGGCCTCTCGTGCTTGAGAGCCATTGCGCCCTCGATTACGATCCCACCCTTCCGACTGAAGGACTCTCGAACGATCCTCCCCGCCCCCATTTTCCACGGACACAACCTCTCCCGTACCCACGATGCCAAACACCTCCCTCCGCCGGCCCCAGAAGGGGTTCCGTGGCGGACGGGGCGGCAAGCAGGCCTACCACGGCGGCTCCAGGACACGAACCTTCACCTCCTCCACAAAGCGTGCTGAGGCGACATCCGCAGACGAGAAATGGGAGCGCACGCGCCTCGCCCACGCCATAGACGAGAACATGGGGTTCGCCCGGTACGAGGCGGGCCGCCCCCGCGAGGGCTGGCTCGTCAACGTGCAGCCGACCTCCCTCGAGGACCCCCGCGTGCCGGGCGGTGGCGGCCGGGCAGCGCTCGACTGCTACTTTATCGAGGAGGACGGCGCCACCTTCAAGGCGACAGTGGAGTACGAGCCGTACTTCCTCGTCGCGGTTCGGAAGGGCCGTGAGATGGAGGTCGAGGAGTGGTGTAAGCGGGTTGCTGGCGGCGGCGTCGTCAGGAACGTGAGGAGGGTCGAGAGGGAAGACCTGAATATGCCGAACCACCTTCTGGGGTACAGGCGGACGTTCCTGGAGCTGAGGTTCGCGAATGTCGGGGACCTGCTGGCGGCCCGGAGGGACATCATGCCGGTGGCGGAGAGGAATAAGAAGGGAATGGACGCCATGGATACCTATGCCGAGGTTGCCGCGTGAGTACCATATCACTCGCGCGCTGAGCGTGAAGTCTCTTGTTCATGGCGAGGGTGGGGACAGGAGAGGAGAGGCTGACAGTCACACAGGGCAAGCAACGGCAATTTTGACCTTTTCGACGACGACTCACGAGATGACGACCGGCGACTCAATACCTCCATATCCGATGCAAGTGATTTCATTGTTGATATAAGAGAATATGACGTTCCATACCATGTCAGAGTAATGATAGACAAAGGTCAGCTCTTCTCGCTTCCTATCCTTATAGCTCGCACAGTAAATGCTCATGGCGGAAAATAGGCATCCGGGTGGGGAAATGGTACTTCGTCGAAGCAAAGCACGGCGTTACCACGATGACATGCAACGAAGAGCATCTCGCCATGGCTGACCCGGTCGTCATGGCCTACGACATCGAAACCTGCAAAGCACCGCTGAAATTTCCCGATGCTGCCGTGGACCAGATCATGATGATTTCGTACATGATCGATGGCCAGGGGTTCCTCATTACCAACCGGGAAGTGGTCTCAGAAGACATTGCCGACTTCGAGTACACGCCCAAACCAGAATACCCAGGACCCTTTATGATTTTCAACGAGCCGAATGAGCGCGCCGTCCTTGAGCGTTTCTTCATGCACATCAAGGAGGCGCGGCCCACCGTCATCGCGACATACAACGGTGACTTCTTCGATTGGCCCTTCGTGGAGGCGAGAGCGAGCATCAACGGCATCGACATGTACCACGAGATCGGCTGGAAGAAGGACAGCGAGGACCAGTTCAAGTCCAACTACAGCGCCCACATGGACTGTTTCCACTGGGTCAACCGGGACAGTTACCTCCCGCAGGGCAGCCGTGGCTTGAAGGCTGTCACGGTCGCGAAGCTTGGATATGACCCCGACGAGCTTGATCCGGAGCTGATGACACCCTATGCTGCCGAGAGGCCGCAGACACTGGCCGAGTACTCGGTTTCCGATGCCGTGGCAACTTACTACCTGTACATGAAATACGTGCACCCGTTCATTTTCTCGCTGTGCACGATCATTCCACTAGGACCAGACGACACCGAGCGGAAAGGCACTGGAACCCTTTGCGAGATGTTATTGATGGTCCAGGCATACAACCACGAGATCGTGCTTCCAAATAAGCATGTATCGCCCAAGGAGGCGTTCTGGGATGGCCATCTGCTCGACTCCGAGACGTATGTTGGTGGCCACGTCGAGAGTATCGAGGCCGGGGTCTTCCGAGCAGACATACCGGTCAATTTTGCTGTGGACACTGGCGCGGTCGACGAGCTCATCAAGGATCTGGACAACGCGTTGAAATTCGTCATCACGATTGAGGAGAAGAAGAAGCTCGAAGATGTGGAGAATTACGACGATGTCAAGGCACAGATCCTCGCGCGGCTCAACCAGCTGAAGGCGACCCCGAACAGGACCGAGAGGCCTCTGATTTACCACTTGGATGTCGCTTCTATGTATCCCAACATCATGACCACGAACAGACTGCAGCCGGACTCTATGATACAGGAGTCGGACTGTGCGGCTTGCGATTTCAACAGACCCGGCAAGACTTGCGATAGGAGGTTGCCATGGGCGTGGAGAGGAGAGTATCTCCCGGCGAAGCGAGACGAGTATAACATGATCAGGCACGCCCTAGAGAATGAGAGATTCCCAGGCAAGTGGCCGAACTCGCCGATGCGCTCCTTTCAGGATCTCCCGGCAGACGAGCAGGCGAATCTCGTTCGGAAGCGTCTGCAAATCTACTCGCAGAAGGTCTACCACAAGATCCACGACTCGACGACTACCGTTCGAGAGGCCATCATCTGTCAACGGGAGAACCCTTTTTATATCAACACCGTACGCGACTTTCGCGACCGACGGTACGACTACAAGGGCAAGGCCAAGGTATGGAAGGGCAAGACGGAGTCCCTCAAGTCTTCCGGGGCGTCCGGGGCAGATATCGATGCCGCCAAGAAGATGATCATCCTGTTCGACTCTTTGCAGCTGGCGCACAAGGTTATTCTGAATTCCTTTTACGGCTATGTCATGCGGAAGGGGTCGAGATGGTACTCCATGGAGATGGCTGGAGTTACGTGTCTGACGGGAGCCACCATCATCCAGTTGGCTCGGGGCCTGGTCGAACGGCTTGGCCGACCGCTTGAGCTGGACACAGATGGCATCTGGTGTATGCTGCCAGCCACATTCCCCGAGAACTTTGCGTTCAAGATGAAGGGCGGCAAGAAGCTGACCATCTCCTATCCTTGCGTCATGTTGAACCATCTTGTCCACGACAAGTTCACCAATCATCAATACCAAACTCTGGTGGACCAAAAGACATTCAAATACGAGACCCACAGCGACAACTCCATCTTCTTTGAAGTCGACGGTCCGTACAAGGCAATGGTCCTGCCCACCTCCAAGGAGGAAGACAAGAACCTCAAGAAGCGTTACGCAGTGTTCAACGACGATGGCAGTCTCGCAGAGCTCAAGGGCTTCGAGGTCAAGCGGAGAGGAGAGCTGAAGCTCATCAAAATCTTCCAGCAGCAAATCTTCAAGTTCTTCCTTGAAGGGTCTACGCTTGCCGAGTGTTACGCTGCCGTCGCCAAAGTCGCCAACCGCTGGCTGGACGTGCTCCACAGCAAGGGCGCCACGCTCGCGGACGAGGAACTCATGGAGCTCATTTCTGAGAACCGCAGCATGTCCAAGACTCTTGAGGAATACGGCGGGCAAAAGTCGACGTCCATTACCACCGCCAAGCGTCTGGCTGACTTCTTGGGAGAAGGCATGGTCAAGGACAAGGGGCTGAACTGCAAGTTCATCATCTGCTCGAGACCCAAAAATGCCCCTGTCACGGAACGCGCTGTTCCCGTGGCCATCTTCTCGGCTGAGGTAGACGTCAAGCGGCTGTATTTGACAAAGTGGCTGAAGGAAGTACCAACGGATACGGACCCTAGGGCACTGCTTGACTGGGATTACTACCTGGAGCGTCTGGGGTCCGTCATCCAGAAACTGATTACGATCCCGGCAGCGCTTCAGAAGATTCGTAACCCGGTGCCACGGGTGCCTCATCCTGACTGGCTTCAGAGAAGGATCAATATCAAGGATGACAAGATGAAGCAGAAGAAGCTCACGGATCTGTTCACCAGGGGCCCTCTCGAGGATGTCACAAACATCAAGAACAGAACCCTTGCGGATCTGGAAGACTTTGGCACTCAGCTGCTGAAGCCCAAGCCTGTGGCCGAAATTGTGGCGGCCTCTCAAAAGATCCCTGCCGCGCAGAAGAGGAAATCACCGGAGCCGGAGGAGAACCTCGACCCCTTTGCTACTCTACCCAAGGTCAAACCGAATCCTTCCGAGGACTACGCTGCCTTCTTGGACTATCAGAAGAAGAAGTGGAAGATTCAAAAGCAAGCCCGAATCCGACGAAGGCATCTATTTGGCGAGCGGCGTGCGCCAGAGAACAACATTCAGCAGGCCTTCCGGGAACAAGCCGAGGTTACCTTCCGGAACACCTGGCAGCTCCTCCAGCTTAAGCCGACAGACACGCCTGGGCTGGTGATGGCGTACGTGCTCATAGACAACAGGGTCCACTCCGTCAAGATCAAGGTGCCGCGGCAGGTCTTCTTGAACCTGAAGAGTAAGGATCTTCCGGATATCGAGATTGAGGGCTGCGACGTTGAGCAAGTTAGCCACACGCTGCCGAACGGACATTCTTCCGTGCATCTGTTCAAGCTGACAGTGCCTGAGGACGTCTACTTCGCCGAGGCGGAGAAGTTTTCGCTTCTATTCAACCATCCTAGTGTGGAGGGCGTGTATGAGAGGCAGGTACCGCTAAATATCCGCGCTGTGCTTCGGCTGGGAAATCTATGCACCATTGATGAGAGCAAACCTGGTGTGCTGGGTCAAGGTCTGGATCAGGGCTTCGAGCTGCCGAGCCTGATGCGGCCGGCGAAGCCCAAGACATACCTCAACGGATCGAGGATGGCGTTCATCTATCTGTCGCATATCAGCTCCGGCGAGAGGCAGATCTTTGGCATCTTCTCCAGCACAGGTGACGCAGCACATGTCATCACACTGCACAAAAACAAAGAGAGCGGCCAGGACCTGCCCAACATTACGAAGATGTACTCGGATCTACGAGCACGACACGCAGAACAAGCTGCTGTCGACGGCTCAAACTGGGAAGAGTGCTTTCCATACCAGGAGAAGCTAACCTTCAAGATCACGCAAGTCACAACGCGACGCAAGGCCTTCCTTGAGATCGGCGATGTTGTCAAGAGAATGAAAAAGGACGAGACCAAGCCACTTGTGATGGTGATCCAGTCATCGCAGAGGAACCTGCTGGTGCACGACATCCCGATCCTGGGCGAGATGCCTGTCTTACCGCTCAAGTACAACGTCGACGACAGTTCGCTGCCGCCTCTTGCATGGCAATCTGTCGTTGCCAAGCGGTTGATACATCACTACCTTGGACTTGGACCGTGGATACTGCATCTTACTGCCCTGGCAAGATATGCGGATATACCACTTTGCAATCTCGAGCGGGAGGATCCGCGCTTCTTGATCGATGTCGCCTATGCGAGACGCCTACAGAACAACAATGTAGTTCTCTGGTGGTCGGCTGGGCCTCGCCCTGATCATGCTGGATATGAGGAGGACGATATCACCGGCCCATTGGAGGTGGTGCAAATGCCCTCGGTCAATACTCCTGGCACGTACTCGTCGGTCTGTATCGATCTCGACGTCAAGAACCTGGCCATCAACACCATCCTCACGTCGTCACTCATAAACGAACTCGAAGGTGCGGACTCGGTGGCCCTTAATCCCGCTGGTGACGGAGCGGGAGGGGAAGGCACAGAGGTGCTATCTTCGGACAACGCCTTCGCCAACGCAGGCATCCAGGTCCTTCGGGAGATGGTCAAGGGCTGGTGGGCAGAGGCATGCAGAGGCAACGAGATGGCAGATGTCATGGTTCAGCATCTTGTCCGATGGGTCGAGAACCCAGACTCCTTCCTCTATGACCGTGCTCTGCATTACTACGTGCAGATGATGTCGCGAAAGGCCTTCCAACAACTCATGGCAGACTTCCGACGTGTGGGCTCGCAGGTCATCTTTGCAAACGCCAACCGGTTGTTGCTGCAAACCACCAAGGCGGAGATAGGGAACGCCTATGCATACAGCCAGTATATTCTCAAGTCGATCAAGGGTAAGCCGCTGTTCCATTTCATTGATCTGGAGATCAAGGAGTATTGGGATTATCTCGTCTGGTACGACGAGTTCAACTACGGCGGCAAGGCCACACAACAGATTGTCGAGGCCGAGACGCAAAAGCTTGAGACGATCATGCATTGGCAAATGTCGACCTTCCTACCTGTCCGGCTGCAGCCCACCTTCGCCGACTGGGTCATCGAATTCATCACGCTCATGCACAACCTCAAGCGTCCAATGTTTGGCTCTGATCCCAATTCGACACCACGTCTCACTCAGCTCCCTCACCACGGTAGCAGCCAAGATGACGAGCTCGCGGGCGGCATCATCCTTGACAAGGCCTATGAGAAGCCCCTCAAACGAGATATCCAGGGCCTGCTGGCGACACAGAAGCGCGAGCTGCTGCACCCGGAGCTCGCGGTTGATTATACCTTTCCCGCCCTCCCAGGGTCGCACCTGAACCTCAGCCACAGCAACGCGGTCCTTGAGCTTGTCAAGATGCTCATGCAGATCTTGTCACTGGACAAGAATATCGTCACCGATGCGCGGCATATCCGGAAAGACCTGCTCGCGCTGTTTGACGTGCGCGAGTTCAGCAAGGAAGGGGCGTTCCAGAACCCATCCGAGTCTCTCAAACTAGCACAGGTCAGCTGCGACAACTGCACGATGGCGCGGGACCTCGATTTCTGCCGCGACGAGGACCTCCTGCCCTCGCCTGACAACCCGAACGAGCCGGTCGCGTGGAAGTGTACGTTCTGCGAGGCGGACTACAACCGGAACGACCTAGAGGAGAGGCTTATTGCAGGTGTCGAGGCCTTCGTGGCGAGCTGGGCGTGCCAGGACCTCAAGTGCACCAAGTGCGGCGCCTTGCGGGTCAACGAGTTCATGGAGCACTGTGTCTGCTCGGGGAGCTGGGGGGAGAGCGTCAGGCGGGACGAGGTGTTGAGGCGATTGAAAGTGTATCGGAACGTGGCCAAGTGTTTTGGGCTGAGGATGCTGGGAGATGTTGTTGAGGGGGTTTTCAGTGATCTTTAGAAGGCGCGGGAACTGGCTGCGCGGTTCAGCTTTCTGTTGTTGAGAGCGCCATCGGCCTGCTCGGCGCTTTTCAAGCTATTATGTTGGGTATCAAAGGGCAGCGTTAGCTTTGGGATGTTGTCGCCCCCGGAGATGTGGCGCAACTGCATTTCTCGGCGTTTTGGTCTTGCGGTTGCAAGGTTGTCAGCCTGGGACAATCACACTTGCTACTTCCATTTCTCTGTGGATAATTAACATTGTGCTGTGAGTAGGGTCGTCTTGCTCTACATATGATTGCTCCGGCCCATGATGTCTAGTTTTAATTGCATTGTTATCAATTAGGCCAGAGCACTTAGTTTCTTGATGATTATTGTCTCCCAGTAAGAAATAAGTATCGGATCACTTGATCTGGCAGCACTTGGGCACTGCTCACACTTGTGTTGGCCCTTTGCAAGGAGCTCTACTTTGTCAGTGCTCTTTCAGCCAGTCACTAGATAGGCGTCGAGGCACTGTGTGGTGAATATCAGTTGCGTTTCATGAGGTGCCCCTCCTACCATTGGGAGCAAATACAGCCATTTGGATTTTTCTAATCAAGACATTACATTCTAATGCAGCAGAAGAAGAAAAAATTTCCATTGTTTCCTTCTTCGTGTTCCGAGCTGTGCAGCCTGCTCTTTTCTAGTGACTTGTTGACTCTCGTGATTCATGTAATCCTCCTGCCTCGCTATTGTTGTTCCTGCCATCATCACCACTTTTATTGTTCAACACCATTCAGCCAGTCACCACTGCAATCACAGTTTTTGTTGAAGTCTCTATCGTATTGAGTGAGTCACTGGCAATTCCTGACCCTTGGCAAGATAAAAAAGTTCAGCTCTCGAGTGATCTGGGCTCGCTCTGTTTCTCAACCCACCCACCGCTCTATCCATACACAGCGCCGCAGGCCAGTCTGGGCAGCTATCTAATATTGCCTCAACAAACAACTGTTTCCTGGAACTCTACGCAGTCAAAGTCTCTCCAACACATCAAGACCTGTTTCGTAATCTAACCCAGGCGTGCTCTCCTATTTCAGCAGCATATACAAAGCCTTTGTTTTGGCTATACACTACAAAATAGTACAACTACCACACATTAAGCACAAAAGCACTATCCAGTGGTATGAAACCCAATTGTTTCTTCACTTATTCATTCTGACTTATCAATAACCTGTTGAGAAGTTGATCTAAAAAAAAAAAGACACAAAAAGATCCCTGATCAGCATGTCGTTAAAGTACGCGCAGGACCTGGCTTTGCCCAGTGGCATGGACTCCCTGTGGATTGCAAAGATGGGAGCTTGGAACAATCATCACATTATCCACCGCCGTTATCAACTTGCCACCAAGTTGAACGCAAACATTATCAGCTCCACGCTTGACAACAGCAGCACTAGCTCCGCTACAACAGACAATGCCTTCCCTCAACAAGATACTGCAAGCCAGCCAGAGCAGACTGCAACTTCTTGTCACAATATGGACAGCCATACCCTGTTGCAACAACTATCCCTTAACAAGCAAGACACTGTCAAAGGCAATCCTTCAGAGCCCAAGAAATCCATCGACGCCAGATACCCTACACCAACCTTGCACAACCTCTGGGACCCAAAGCCCTCCTCGACAACAGATAAAACCATGCGGCCTTTCCCTATCCTCCCTGTCACCGAGGCAGATATGATTGCAGGCAAGTCGCTGAAGAACTTAGAAGAAGAAGAAGAAGCAAACGGCTCGACCGATCTTTTGAGCCGCAGGAGCCGCAACATGAGCTCGTCAACGCTCTCGCAGTCCCGATTCTTTCCAACTGGGCCGAACTCCAAGGACACCGCCACGCCTTTGGGCTCGAATAGCTGCACCTCGAATGCCTCGAACAGCCCTGCGCTGCCGTTCTTTCCAAAGGGCCTTTCTAACTTCAACAACCTACCCATCGTCTCTACTACTGCTGTTGGGAAGACCAGCGTCCAGCCCGCGGTCGAGCGAGAGATCTGGGGCCCGAGGATGGCCCAACAAGCGGCGCTCGAGGGCCCTCAGGTCTGCCACGCTCAGACTTCTTCTACTGACCACAGGATTCATGCTCCTGGCGATGGCTACGCAGCGTTGTTTGGACCCCACAGCGCGCTAGGCTACCCATTCACCCAGCAGAAATTTACAGGCCTTAATTCACAAACCGGCGGGGGTATCGTCAATCCAGCCGGCCCAGAACACACGACTCCATCCTTTTCGGAGTCGCCTGACCTCGGCCTTCGTCTCCGCACCGGAAACAGCCTTGGTTTCTCAGATAATAGAATCAGAGAAGCCTTTCTCAAAAGCCTTGTCCCTGCAAGGCCTGTTCATCATACACTGCGGTCATCTACCAGCCTGACTTCTGCGGGGACCTCGACTCTCCCAACCGGGCCGAGAGGTGTTACCAGCATCAGAAACATCGAGAAGGCTGCCGATCTCACGGACACCAACCAGAAGAGCTTAACCATCACCCGCCCTGGCCAGTCCTGGGTCACCGAGTTGTCTGACTGGCGCAGCCCGAAGGGCAATGTGCAGAAGCCAGTGGGTAGTCAGATCGGAGGCGCAAGCAGTGACACTTTCGTGCCTCGTCCGACCTGGGTCGGGGCAGACAGCAATATCCACCCAGCAGGTCCTCGGTTTCCTGCAACGCTCGCGGATGTCCTCAAGCCGGACGCCCCGCAGGCCATCCCTCGCGACCAGGCCCAAGACGCAGGGCCTATGGGTAATACTTCCTCCGCCGGACGACGTCACAAGATCTTCAAGCCGATGACGGCCGTGCTGTACCCCAAGACGTCCAAGCAGCCCCTGAGCGAGGAGGAGAGAGCCCTACGACAGCAGAGGGGCATCTCGGACAACTACGAGGGCAACCCCGAGAACCCAAAGAACCAGTCCGCCAATATCCCCAACAGCGAGAACTGCGCCCTGTTCCTGACCAACCTACCTGCCAGGTGCACCTACCAGACCCTCCTGCGGGCCATCGCGCAGCACCAGATGGGCCGCGTCTGGAGCACATATATCAACACGCCACTGGGCGAAGAGCACCAGCACCAGCACCAGCACCAGCACCAGGCACAAAAAGGCTTTGGTACGGCTCACCACGGCGGGCCCATGCCTCCTGCTACTTTGGCCCGGATACCACCACCGCCCGCTCACAACCGAGGACCCCTCTCGCACCGGACCTCAGCCGCCAAGGTCATCTTCTACCACCCTACCGAGGCCCAGCGAATGCTCACCCTCGCCGGCCGCGGCGACTTCAGGGTGGGCGGCCGCCGCGTGCACGCCAAGTGGAACCGGCACCGGACGGCGGCGCAGGCCTACGAGAACCCGACGTCGCGGGTCGTGGTGATCTCGGGCCCCTCGGCCATCGTGGACAGGCAGTGGCTGGGCGACCTCTTTGACCAGTACTTTGAGTACCAGACGGAGGAGGTCCTGGTCCTGGCCGAGGGCCCTGGCTGGCGGACGCTGGAGTGGCGGTTCGGGAGCATGCGAGCCCAGGCGCACAGCGCCCACCAGCTGCTGCGGAGCCTCTATCCGGGCGTGGTCAGTGTCAAGTGGGCTGTTGACCCTTGTGCTGGGTACATGAAGCTGTTTGGCGAGGCGTGATCAGATTTGCTCGTTTCCTTTTCCTGCTTTTTCTTCTTTCCCTTTCTTCTCTTCCTGGGGTGGTCCTTGGGTGTGAGCGCCGGTGGGTGTTTTCAGCAACAGAGTGAAGGCGATCATAATCACTGGACTCGGGAGGTGGACCAAAGGGATGAGGTGTAGCCCCTTCTGGGATTGAGATTACTTGGGGCTCTGCACAGGTTTGGCGTTGTCTATTATCAGTTCTCAAGTATACCTGGATTGCATGGACAGCGAAGGAGTTAGTCTCAGTTCATATCACTCACAAGGTCTTTCCAATCTTCTCATTATTAAAGCTCGTGGTGTATCCTCTGGTTGCGTGCTCATGAATGATTTTGGTACTTTAAGTATTATGTGCCTTTGTCTTTTCCATTTTAAATAAGAAGAGAGGGGGGGGAAAAAAAGAGAGAAGAAAAAGGGGAAAAAAGAAGGAGAAAGGAATAATCTCATCTCTGTGAAATAGAATAAAAGAATCATGTTCAAAGGTAAGGAAGAGACTTGATGTTAGCTACTTCAGGGTTGGTACTGTACAGCATGAGGTTACTAAGCCACCAAAACTAAGCCACCAAAAGTTGGGGTGAGCCTCTCCGACTATAAAACGACGTCACATTACATTTGCCGGCCAGCAATTTCTCCCTTCTGACCTCGCAACTACATTGTGCCACCGCTTTCCTGTCCGCTGCCCGCAGTTCAGGCTGGGTGACTCTGGCTGCCATACGCCCAAATCGGTCCATTTCCACACCCTACAGGAAGAACAAGCTGTCCACCATGTCCGAGCAGGCGCAAAAGGACATCGTCATCGTAGGCGGCGGCATTATGGGCTGCTGCACGGCCTACTTCCTCACCCGCCACCCATCCTACAACCCAGACACCCACCGCATCACGCTCCTGGAAGCCTCGTCCACCAACGCAGGTGGTCGCACCGAGGACAGCATACAAGACCCGGCGGCCCTTGCCGACCTAGCCACAGGTGTCTCGCGGAAGAACCCGTCCCACGAGGGCATTGCTAGCGGTGCGAGTGGCAAGGCCGGAGGCCTGCTTGCGCTGTGGGCGTTTCCTTCCGAAATCGTTCCTCTGAGCTTCAGGCTGCACGACGAACTGTCCAGGGAGCATGGGGGCGACAAGCGGTGGGGCTACCGCCGCTGTTCTGCGAGCCAGGTGGAGTGTCGGGCTCGTGTGCCGTCTGGACTGCTGAAGGACAACACCAAGGTCAGCACGGAGGCGGCTGGTGCGAGAGACCAGCACGAGGTCTCCGAGGGGCTCCACAAGGCCCACCGGAGGAAGATCAAGGCCCTGCAGGACCTCGGCGCGCCGCGGGATCTCGACTGGCTCGACATCGAAAGGTCACTCGCCGATTATAAAGGCATGGGCACGCCAGACGACACGGCACAGGTCCACCCAGAGCTCTTCACCCGCAGCATGGCCCAGTTAGCAGAAGACAAGGGGGTCAAGATCATCACGGGCGCCCGGGTGACAGCCATCTACAGGGGCGATGACGAGAATGAGGTAGAGAGCGTCACCTATATCAAGGAAGGGCAGAAGACGATCCACCTGGTGACGGACTGTGTCGTGGCCGCAGGGCCGTGGACGCCTCGTCTCCTACGCAACGTGCCAGTCACCGCCTCCCGTGCCCACAGCGTCGTCATCAAGACGCCGAGGCCAGTGTCTGCGTACGCCCTGTTCACGTCCATCGCGCTCCCGTGTGGGTTCCCTGCACCGACACCACGGGACGAGAAGGGCAGCCCCGCGGCTCAGACCCCTATCAAGAAGATGCAGGTTGTGGAGCCGGAGATTTACGCCCGGCCGGATGGGACGGTGTATGCCTGTGGCCCTACAGACACGACGGTGCCACTGCCCTTGACGACGGCGGAGGTCGAGGTGGATCGGGCGCGGTGTGAGGATATCATAAGCCAGATGGGAGGCATCAGTGACGAGATGGGGAGCGGCGGAGAGGTCATCGCCCGGCAGGCCTGCTACCTGCCCCAGGGTGGGCCATTGATTGGTCAGGTGACTGGTACCAGGGGGACTGTTTGTGGCAGCTGGCCACGGGTGCTGGGGGATCCAGAACGGTCCTGCCACGGGGAAGCTCATCAGTGAGATCATTCTCGACGGAGAGGCAAGGAGTGCTAGGCTCGGCAGCTGTGACCCGTCGAATTTCCTGTAGCAGGCCTCGGCACTACTGGTTGTTATTTGGGGGTCTGATGCCCCGTTACCCTGGGCAAGACGACGGATGGGACGCCCGAGCAGTCAAGAATTGAGGTGTTTGTCTTGTCGTCGTTGATGAATCCTGTTTTCCCCGCAGTGAAGGTCGCAGTAGGCATGCATTACCGAAACTATTATCATACATTAACCACCTCCACGTATTTCCGTTGTTGCTTGTCTGCTCTATTACTAAATTGTCTTCGTTCTGGCTACACAATCGTGATCCGCTCCCATTGGACGTCGCCACTTACAGCTTCTCCGTCCATTATGCCGTGGACGTACGAGTGTCCCACGTACGTGTATCGCCCAGGAACACCTCTCTGGCACTCGCGCAGGATGAAAGGAACGTTTCCACCAGAAAGGATAAAGACCGCGTCGCCCACCTCAATCTCCGCCGGACCAATCCCTATCCTGCCTCCATACGTGATGAAGAATCGCTTCTTTTTTGTGACAGCCCTGTTGATGAGCCAATAAAACATGGAACCTTCATCACTAGGCCTTGACCTGTGGAAGACTTCGCGCGTTGTGACTATGTCGAGATTACAGGTGCGCAAGAAGGCCCGATAATAGGTCTCTCCACTGGGATACCTCTCCAAGTCCAATTCTGGATCCTGCTCGAGCAATCCGCGCCATAGTGCGATTATTGGTCCAAGAAAAAGATCGTCACCCGCGAGTAAGCCGAGCTCTGGTGACGTCGTCTTGATCCGGTCGGCCTCAAACCCACTGATCTTCAGCTCGTCTTCCTGGCTGAGGCTCATGTCCAGCGCTCTGCCTTTCGAGCAATCATACATGAAGAACTCCGTTTGGATGTGTCGCCCCTCCGAGATCTGTATATCAGGCTCGACGATCGTGGCCAGGTCGGGCACCCACGATGGCAGGTTGCAGTCCCTATCGCCCTCGTGGAACCTCAGCAGCGGGCCAAGGTTGCGCGCCGAAATAATAGAGTAGCGGGTGAATCTCGTGTACACCTCCCTCTTTGACAATGAATAGTCGACCAAGTGCCTTGCAATCGGCTCAACCATGCCAAGCACTGCAAAAATCATGTCCCTCGCATCGTGGGCGTGCCGGTGTCGACATCGGACGATAGCGTTATTGAGAGGAATAGGCCAGTGTATTCTCCTCGCAAATGGTAACTCGGTGTTGTAACGATCGAAGACTTCCCAAAATTTCGTCGGTATGTCTTCACAGCATCCGTAGACCGGCCCGTGCTTACTGAAAACATGATTATTGTCTTGAAAAAACCATTCTATTGATCCACAGATGAACTTCAATTGGGCGGGAAGGACCAGTTCTTGGACAGTCCAGATGCGGCGCCACCATTCAAGCTCCATGAGCTTTTCCAGTCCTTCAAACTCCCGCTGTACTATATGTACCCATCCAAGTGGTACGTTATCTTCCGTGATCGTGAAATGGCCGTCATCACTCATCCTCGTCAGCTTTTGTATCAAAATAAGTGCCTGCTCCGCATCTGACTTTGAGATCGTGTTGGCTCTGCCGGCTGGATCCCCTTCGGTAGAGGTAGGAGTTGTACTGTGGCTTCTTTGCTCCTGGGCTGCCCGCGCTGTGGCCGCATGTCTGGTCACAGGTACATTGACTGCTTCGCTCTCAAAGTCACCCAGCCATGCTAGGCACGTTGCAGTGTTTGAGTAGACTTGAGACATCAGTGCGACCTGGTGAGTTTTCTCGTCATCATCGTCCTGGTTGATGCAGAGGGCGTCTACCCAAAGCTTTCGCTCCTCTTGTCTCTTTCGTACTGTCGTTATTGCCTTTTCTATCAGTAATCATGGCCCTCCTGGCAGAACTTTTCATAGGATTCTAGTATCGCTCGCACTTACGCCGCCTAAGGGCTGCCCACAGATTTTGTGTGACCAGCTTCTTCCGTCCGTCAACCATGATCCATTGACAGCATTCTGGCCTCGAGTCGCCCCACACATATGACAGTGCCTCGTAGTGAGGTTTATCGTCCAGGGAGGCAACAGATAGCGTGATCTGGATGGCATCATTTGGTCTTCCGGGAGCCAGGCTGAGGATACGGATCTGATTCTTGATGGAGTCCAGCTGCTGATACCCGCTCTGTCCTAGATCAGGTGCCGCAATTGATGCGGAGATTGATTTGCGAGAACTTTTCGATCCTGGTGACAGTGTCGTCTTTGAACCCTTTTGGTGTCGTTGTCGGCGTCGTTGTCGGGATCGAGTCTTAGCAGCGGCCTTTTTATTGACACGATCTTTTCGCTGAGTTACAGCGGCCTTTGCTCTTCTACTCGAAGCTCTTGTCTCAGGTGCCATCGTGATTGTGTGCTGATGGAAGAGGAAAGAGACTGTAGGAACGCTGCTGAAAGCGGGGTTGGTTGCGGTGAATAGCAACTTATAGCCTGCATACATGCAGAGGTACTGATTTCAACACCTCCAGAAAGCCAGGAGAGCACTGCCTCAGCGGGACGCCGCGTCATGATACAGCTGACCACCACTATCAAGGCTTTTTGTATTAGTGGATTATGCACGTCTATCATGGGTGTATGTTGGGGCGGGGACTCCTCATAGCCTTGTGAACCTATGAGGAAAATCCCATCCGTGCATTTCTCTGTCCGAACTCACAATTTGTCTCTGTCGGTCATTGACAGTGTGCGAGGTTGAGGACGTATTTAAAGTACCATGCCACAAAGATATCCCAGAAAGTATATTTGTTCTTACACTTGTCTTCCGAGCCTGACTACTGCCTGAGGGTGTCTTGATTCCTCGGCGCTGGCTGTGAAAAGGGCACTGCTGCAGCCTAGTACGTGGCGCAGCTATGCATGTCAAGGACCAGCCAGAACCACACCCCTCTGAGGCGCCTGCATGGGTCCTGCTTCGATAGAAAACCCATTGCGATTGGTCAGGTAAGTACGAGCCTTCTGAAAATACCTAAGCATTTACTTAGACTCTACCGTTATGTTAAATACAGTGTCCATGGTTCAAGTATGCTGATGAAAGTCTTGCATCTACCCCCTCCTATATTTAAGCTACTCAGTATACACAGACATGCAAGCCAGCCTCTATGCTACAGTATAGAGCCCTTCCCACCTGATATCGCGGCTGCTAGAACCTACAAAGAGCTTATACCGCCCATCCTGAACCAACCAGGCCTGAGATGCCACATCCCAGATGCTCAGATCTCTTCTGGTCAGCTCAAAGACAACCTCGGCCTCCTCACCCGGGGCAAGATAGACCTTCTCAAACCCCCCGAAGCTGTTTCTCCGGCGCGGTGGGGATTCCCACATAGAGCTGAGCGATTTCGTCGGCAGCGTATTCTCCGGTATTTGTGATTTTGATCGAGACCGAGGTGATGATATCCCAGAGCGAACCCTCTCCGACGGTCTTCTGCAACAAGTCGCCAGACAGATCAGTCGTGTGGGCAGAGGGGCCCTCATATGCAAAAGTGGTGTAGCTCAGCCCGAAGCCGAACTCGAAACGCGGTTCGGTTTTCTCGGCATCGAAGTGGCGGTAGTCGATGTAGACACCCTCGGTATAGTTGCACTGGGGAAAGTGATCGTCCTGCGACGCGGGCAGACACGGCTTGTATAAATTGCCATAGTCACTTTCATTCTTTGCCAGTGTGTACGGCAGCTTGCCGGAGGGCGAGACCTCCCCGTACATGATCTTGACCAGTGCCTCGCCGAGCTCCTGACCTGGGAGGTGGGCTATAATCGCAGCTGTGACGTTTGGGTGCTGGATCCACTGGTCGACGAGGCGGATGCCGGCGGTGTGGACGATAGCGATGGTGTTGGCGCACTTTGAAGCGACGTTGAGGACCAGGCCGTCGCTGAAGTCATCGTGCAGGCCATCTCGATCCCAGCCTTCGGTGGCCATCGCGTTGATGAAGACGAGGCAGGCGTCGGACATGGGATTGACCATGGGGTCTCCAGAGCGGAAGTCCCAGTTCAGATACGTGCCGTCCTTCTTCGCACGCTGGGTCAATGCACTAAAAGGCTGTGAGGGATGTCAGCATCTGGGAACAGGGCCGAGTGAGAAGTGGAGAGAAAACAGTACCGCATCAATATATGCAGGGCCATTGGAGCCGCTGCGGCCGCCGGCGAAGAGGACGCCTTCTGCAGCCCGCTGGGAGAAGTGCGCTTCGTAGCCAAGTTCAGCCCAAGCCATTTCTGGCTGTGCTTCGTACCCGAGCTGAAACAGGTCATCAATGTTCTTGCTCGGTGGTGGTTGAGCATCGTACCCGAAGATGGAAAGCATCATAGGCCTTCCCAGGGGCAGGGCGTCGTCGACATTTTTGACGAGGACGTGACCGGCGAGGGCGCCTTCAAGCAGGACCGTTTCAGCCTCGGGACTCCGGGCATCTATCAGCGCGTGCGGCAGGCTGAGATTCTGGATGCCAACCCCTGGCTTGGGAAAGTCGGTGCTGTCTTGACCAAGGAGATACCACGCTGCAATAATCCTGCTCGGTCATAATTTATCAGCGTGCGTGCCTTGCCAAATCCAGAGAGAAGGAGCACGGCGCACCGTGTCGCCATGTCAGTTACCCTGGCCTCTGGAAGCGAACCGTTCTTGACGGCTTGGACGAGGCTGCCGCCCCAGAAGCCTTCCTCCGGCATCACCATGTCCATACCAGCCTGGGCGCTCGCCACACCACTATGCTGGGCATGCCAGTCAGACACGACGAAGCCCTCAAATTCGAGGTCTGTCTTCAGGATGCCGTTGAGCAGCTTGCTATTCTGACAGCCGTAGGAGTTGTTGACCCGGTTGTAAGAACACATCAGGCTAGCTGCGCCGGCCCTGACACCGTCGACAAAGGGCCACAGGTACAGCTCATGCAGCGTTCTGTCGTCGATGTTGGATGAGGCAGCCTCTGTGCCGTTGTAAGGTCTCCGCCAGGTCTCCTGCTCGTTTGCAACAAGGTGCTGTGTGGATACAGCTTGAATTAGCCAATGCAGAGCGTAAAGGTATCTGTCTGAGGATGCCTGGGCTCTTGCTCACCTTGAGATTGGCAATAACACCGGCGTCCTGAATACCCTTGATGGTCTCCGCGGTCAAGACGCCAGACAGATAGGGATCTACCGCGAAGCCCTCCCAGTTGCGTCCACCGACTGCTGTCCTACCCAGTGGTCCTGCCACCGGACCCAGCGCAACATTTGCTAAGCAGACCGTCAGTCAGCTCTCTGGCCCTCCAGAGAAGGAGTTCTGCCGTAGCCCACAGGTGGTCTCAGGACTCACCTCCCTTGATGCGGAACTCATTACCCATCTCCAGGCCTCTTCGGTACGTGAGATTCTTATCCCAGCTAGCTCCGACATGAATGCCACTGGGATAGGAGTTTGTCAGGTCCACGCCCCGTACCCCGTTGCCGGCATCTTGAAGGCACATTCCCGGCCACCCCAGCCGCGGCACACTTCCCGTGTTGCCATGGCAAGCGTTTTCCGGGCTGCTGAAGCCGCCTGTGATGTTGACCTTCTCTTCCAGGGTCATCTGGTTCACTAGTTTTCGTGCAGCGGTGTAGGCTGGAGCCCAGACGCCGCTGCCCTTGCCATGAGCTGTGTTTGGGTGCGAGGAATGGGTCAGCTGGGCCGTTCTGTCTGCTTGCCGGAGGAGAGGGCTTACGAGATGGATAGACCGGTGGTGACTGTCCATAGAAGTCCTCGTCAGAGAGCGCGTCGACATTGGGCAGCGCCAGGGCCCACAGCACTGCGGCGGTCGAGAGCTTCATCTTGCAGCTCTCCTGGTAGTCTTCGTAGATGTCTGCCAGGTGAGACACTCTCGAGTGGACTTTTCCTTTTTTTCTTACTTTTCTTAGGGTGGCGTCTTCACACAACTCGAGCTTTGCGCTGGCCCTGGCCTTTATAGCATTGTGTAAGGGTGTTGTTGACTGCCAACGCACTACTTGAAACACGGAGCTCCCGAAAGGCGGTGACCGTGACACCAGTCGTTCAGCGATTGGACGGAGCCGGCCTGCCCTGAAGAATCTTATCAAATAACGGCGACGGCCTCATACCCAAACCCCTCTCTTACGCTGCGTATCAACTGGCTTGACTGTCCTGCCAGGTTCTCTGGTAGGTCCCCTGGCAAGCCGTCCTCCCGCTGGCCCTTACAGTAGGATCCAGCTCCCCTATCGATAAGAGCCCCTCCCTGCGCAACCTCAGCTGTGGGAAGGCCAGGGCCTCTTTCTTTCCTCTCTTCCCTTTTTCAGGTCTTCAAGGCGATACCCATCTGCTCTGCCCTACAGCCAGCCATATGAGACATCCCGTGTGCCATTCTTTTGAGTATGGCAAACGATACCGCAGATGCGCTGCGGTCGCCCAGGTCGGCGCGCTCTCCCGGCTCCCGCCATGGCCAACACCAGAGTAAGATCACCAACTTCTTTGCCCTTCCTGACCCATCAGAGCCTCTTCGCGCTTCCCGCGTATCCTTCCTGGACCTGCCAAGGCATATTCGTGAGAGGATCTATGACGAGGCTAATGTGGGCGGTGACAAATTCATCGACCTTAACTTCTGGAAGCTCAAGAACGAACACTGGCAGGACCATGACGATCAGCAACGGGCCGCTATACCTGCAGTCGTGAGCGATGACCATTATCATGATGGCCAGCGCTCACACTTCTCTGAAGGTCCCTTTCCCTCGGCACTCCTGCGGGCGGGCTCCCACCTCGTCCATAACGAGGTCCAGGCCAGGCTGTATGCCCAGAATGCCTTTGCCGTGAGCTTGTTGGGACCCCGAGGCCTGCACCCGCTCGAGATGCTGAGCGACGCGGCGCTCAAGGAGCTGAGGGTGCTTATCATCGCCCTGAGCCCCTGCAGATGTCTCACCCCTCACTGCTGCAAGATGAACTGGTCCTACGGCGAGTGCGTCTTCTGGCCTAGGCCGCGACGTGAATTTTTCTGGGCTGCCCTTCGAACCCTCTCCGAGACCCGCCAACACAGCAGGCCACTCGGCTGCGTCAGCCGGACCGACAAGTCTATCTTGAGCCAATGGCGCCGAGTATGTGCCCGCCTGGCAGCAAATACCCGGCCGTACCAGCTCAAGCTATATCTGGTGGCTGAGGTGGCCGATCACCAGACCCTGGATGCCGTCGTCGGCCCACTGCGAAGCATGCCCGTGCTTGCAGAGACAGCCATCAACCTTGGCCATCACCTAGAGGGCCTTGAGGCTCTCGGTCCCAAGGCAAAAGCCCTGGCACGCGATACCGCTCTCGCCCTGATGGACAGGTCGCAGAAGCAGCCGTTCCGCCTCCTAGACCTGCCGCTCGAGCTACAGATCCAGATCCTCGAATACACTAACCTAGTGGGCAGCGGCATTGTAGAGTGGGACCCATCCGAGCGGTTTCGCACCATGAGGGGGAACTGCGGAACCAAGGACGAAGCATCTTCCCGCGACTGGACGCCGTTCTGCTCTCTAGAGCAGCCCGCCGCCTTCAGCCCCCGATGCGAGTGCCGCGCGTCGCCGTTGGAGTATTTCCTGGTCAGCAAGTCCTTTGCGGTGGCCGCCCGGTCCGTCTTCTACGCGCGCAACGAGTTCCGGCTCCTCCCCAGCCACCAGGGGAACACGGGCATGATCGCCGGGTTCGACGCCCAAGAGGACGACGGCTACTACCAGCTGACCCTGCCGTCGTTCCTCCGCCGCATGCCGCCCCAGCACGTCGCGAGCCTTCTTCATCTCACCCTCGTCTTCCCTCCCCTGGCACCCGACTACCTCCTGCCGGGCCAGCGCGGCTGGGGGAGTGGGTCCGCGCCGTCGAGCGCCTGGCCGCGAGCCTGGAGGCGAACCCGCCGCGCCTGAAGCTCGAGGTCCACCTCAGCGACCAGGAGCCGCTGCCCTACGAGCTTCCCGCGGCGCCGCCGGACACGCTGCTGCACCAGTCCATGTGGGCGCGCAGGCAACGGGACGAGAAGCTGGAGGCGGCCATGCTGGACGCGTACCGGCGCATCCTCAAGCCCCTGCAGAAGCTGGGACCCAGGCTCCGTGCCCTGCTCGTATATGTGGCGTGGCCGCTGTGCGGGACAGCGCAGGGGCAGCGCAAGGCGGACGAGGGAATGCTGGAGAGGATGATCATGGGCGAAGGGTATGATTCTGCAAAATGGGGAAAGCGTGAGAGGAGCCCATATAGCCAAGTGCCGCACTTTTATTAGGAGTGGGCGCTGCGGTGATCAACCTGGTAAGAGTGGTAAACTTATTATGGACCACCGGTAGACATACATGCTGCAAAGGCTCGAGGGTGTGCGCCCGTTTCACTGCCATTAAGACTTCCTGTAGGCCATTATAAATACTCAAGTACCTATCTAGAATGATGGATTCTTCAAGGATAATGAAAAGTAGCAGGCCTAGGGCAATAAATTCATAAGTCATGGCCAGAGAAACAGGGCATGTAGTAATTACCGACGAAGCAAGCTACCTGCAGAAGAATATTCGGCCGCGACAGACTGATGATTGACATCACGAATCTGTCATGAAGTTAGCACGAATCGACGCGACGAATGGCCTATCACTATGGATACAACTTAGATGTTGGTGAATCTATATTATTTCATTCAAATGTATAAGTCCCGGTGCGAAGATTCTAAAGTTGTTACTTGAATCATGGCTCCAGACTCGTTTTTTCAAGTTTTAAAGCCAAGAAACTTGAGTAGCCCTCCTTCCGACCGGCCCTTGATATTAGGTACAGGCTTCATCCCCACCGGAATATATGCCCCCATGACCCTCTCGACGTACTCTCGCGGCAGCCCGGCCTCTTTCGTCCACTTCTCCAGCTCCTTCACCACCCATTCTCCCTGCAGCTGTCTCTTGGCGGCCCTCGGCTCCTCCCTCATGACCAGGAGCTTCTCCGGATCGATATGAACGACCGCCTTCACGGGCCGACTAGGCGTCCTGAAGAGCACCACGGAGCCGTCCTTCTGGTACCTGTGCCCAATCTCGCCGCCGGGCACATGGAGATAGATGCGGACCTGCTTGAGAACCTTGAGGTTCGGGTGAAACGGCACAGCGGTCGCCCAGTCTTTTGCAGTCGCGTACGATAGGTCTTTCACGTCTGGTACCCTCCTCTTGGAGAACGGAAACCGCCCGTAGGTTGGCTGGTCCGGACTGGCGCGTTGATAGAGCAGCCCCAGCACCCCCTCCTCGGAGTCAGCGCCCCCAGCAGTATTCCTCCGGCCAGGAACGGGGGCACAGGAACAATATCAGGGAGCCCACGCTCGCCGGCTGTGAACTGCCACCCAGGGAGCCAGCCGAACCCGACGCAGACCATGTTTCCGGGGCCAGCGTCGTCCTCCAGGTTCGGCCTGCGCCCGAGCCTGACAGCTCCGTAGTCGAAATAGAAGAGGTCAGCCTCGTGAGCAATGAGCTTGGGCTTGACTTGGAGCATGCCATCTGGGTACCCGGATCCATCGAAGCTGTAGACCTCGGATAGGTTGCGTTCCTGGCGGTGAATCTTCTCGGGCACCTTGGTCATGTACGCCTCTGGGAACAGCGTCCCTTTCTCCCAGGGTAGGGCCATAGCTTCTGAAGCTCCTGGGTATATCTTAAGATTATCAGGATGTTGGGAAGACTAGGCCTCTCGTGTCTGAACTCTTCCCAAATCTTCGATACTGGCGACGGCCCACGCGACTCTGCAACAGAGAGACGGCCTCAGGATGACGAGGGGCTGTGGTGAAGATGATGGCTTTGTCAAGTATCAACCCTCCAGATCCTTCAAGCACTAATTGCGAACGGGCTATGCTTCAACGGGCTCGCACCGAAGCTAGAGGACGTCGGCCAGGAATGAATGACGGATCTGGCCTGCCCTTCTTTGTTCGCGGGCTCGTGCAATCCTACAGGCGGTTCGGCAGAGATGCCTCCCTTGATAAACCTTGTCCGGGCCATTTTATAAGTTTGCAGTGATCATCCCTTGATCTACTTAGTCGTGAGCCTGCAATCATACAGACGGGAAACACAGAGGGCTCACGCGATATAGCATCGTCGGGACGCGTCAGAAAGGCTATTTGGGCGGTCTATATACGTAAGAGGTGGGCCGTAGAAATAGGCGAGATGAGTCCTTGTACGCCATCGACGATTCGATGGCCACATATTAGCGGTCGGCCGACGTTGCTAGCATTACTTGGTCCTTTGCAGCCCGCAAATCGAAGGGGTCTGCCTCAACCGGTGCAGTTTTGCCCGCGGAGGTGTTCGTGCAGTTCATCGAACTATGTTGTAATCATAAGCTCAAACAAAGTCAATAGTAGTAATATACCGATTGCATGCCGTGGCTTGTATAAGTAGAACGAGTGAGAATCGGCTCGGATGCCGTAAAGCCGATGGCGGTGGAGCACTTCCCGGCGAGGCCAAATCTCAACCCGCGGCGAGATCTTCACAGCCGAGGCAGGCACTCGCATACTGTGTACCATAGTAATGCTCCCCTTTATTGCGATCAGAGGTGACTCGGGAGGAGTAGATCCAGGGCATGTATGCAGGACACATCGAGATGGCTGACTTATGCATGCATCGGTCCGTCCACAGAGGGTGCAAGAGAGGCAAGGCAGCTGGTGAGTAAATGCTGCGAGAATTGTAGCTGGATTTCATGTGCAAATACAAGAGACCCACGATCGAGTGGTGTAAGAGTCAAAAATCTATTGTTGTAAGGGCAAAAGAACATATTCGAGTGGTTTGTCCCTCGAGCCGGATTTGAACCGGCGACCTGTGGATAGCAGCTCTGAGCAATCAGAGGCTGGAAATTCATATACAATTACAGTCCATCGCTCTGCCACTGTTGAGTGGGTTAGTATGGAGTTCCGGATTTGTGGGTTTGTTGTGGGGGGTCGGCTGTACTGACACTGAGCTATCAAGGGATTGGTTTTGTTGCTTGCCGGGGTAAATCCGGTTTATTATAATACCAACTGATAGGTGGCCAGCAGACCAATGAGACATGGAGTCATTCGTCTCCTCTCTCGCACCTATGTAAAAAAGTATTCTAGAGGAAAAGAGAGAGGGACAAAAAAAAAAAAGAAGAAAAGCACCTTAGGCTATTCACGTTGGAGAATAATTGAGTCTTGGCTTTCCTGTTATGCATCTGACAGAATTCGCCCGGAATATTGGTTTATCCCGCTGCTTACTTAGATGCCGTTATTCACGTATACCCCAGTGGCTGCCCCTCACAGCGGTGGACGCCCAGGCGGAGCGGCTCATATAAACGGCTTGTGCTTCCACGGATACCAGGCGGCCCTCCAGCTGTACTCCATACACCTTGGTCATATCACCTTGCGTGTCCTTCTCAGACTCCTACAGTGGAAGAAGAATAGAAAGAAGACGACTATGGCGACCAAGCTCCCAACCTTAGATCACGCCAACGTCGGCAAGATCACCGGGGTGCGGGCCCCTACACACCCAGAGGTCGAGCAGTATCTCGGCATCCAGTACGCAACACTGGCAAATCGTTTCGCACGAGGCACACTGGTCGCGACGTCCCTCGATCCCATCGAGGCGACAGCGGTAGGGTGAGTCGTCACCGTTCATGCTCTGGCTGCTGTCCCGGCACTTCGAACATGTTGCACCGGCTCACACAACAAAAGACGTCTTCCCATTGCCAATCCCAACAACTGTGACAGTGAACACCGACTGCTCCAGCACACCCTCCCCCATCCGGAATACGAGTTCAGCGACACCGACTGTCTGACCCTGAACCTGTCCCTACCCTCGTCGAGAACCACAAGCAAGCCCTTGCCCGTGATTGTCTTTATGCATGGAGGTAGGTGGCTAATACGGCTTTTATCTCGTCCCGGGCCTTTCAGGAATCGTGGGAGGGAAAAAAAAATAACTTAATTAACATTTCACCGATCAGGTGGTTTCGTCACCGGGAGCGCGAACTGGCCTCAGTGGGATCTTGCTGCTTTGGTTGCACACAGCGTGAAGATTGGAAGTCCTGTCATCGCAGTTGGAATCAAGTGAGCGTGTCTTTTGGCTCCAATTCCTCGTCCCTCTCTCTTACAGGATAGTCCCGTCACAAGGACCTCGATACCCAACCGGGAAACAGTGAATATGCTGACATGCTATTTCTTTTTCTTTCCTTCTCCTTCTAGCTATCGACTCGGCATCTTTGGCTGGATGACCTCTTCAGCCCTGAGGAAGGCAGGCTATCAACCTAATAACGGGCTAGATGACCAGAAGCTCGGGCTTCGCTGGGTGCAAAAGAACATCTCTGGCTTTGGTGGAGATCCAGGCAGGGTGACTTATCTCGGGAGCAGTGCCGGCGCCGGTGAGTTGTACTTCCCAACGAAGCAAGGAGTCCTGTCTTATTTTCTTCTTCTTCTCCTTCTTCTCTCTTTCCGTCAGGCTAACTTGACTGTAATCAGCATCTGGCTTCCACCACCTACAATCCACCGAGCCACTCTTCAGCCAGCTGGTGGCATTAGGCGGAAGCCCTCTGATCCAACCCATCCCAACCGGCGTGGCCGAGGCCGCCTATGGAATCGCAATGAGCGCGCTGGGCCTCGGCGAGCAGTCACCGGCAGACCAGGTCCAGGCCCTCCTCGACACCCCGGCCCAGGACCTGCAGAACAAACTGGCCGGCGTGGGGTTCCCCTTGACTGCCGTTGTCGACGGCAGCTCCATCAAGGCTACACCCACACTGACAGGCCTCGCCGACACGGACGCCCTGGAGGCCCTCTTCCCCGGAGCCAGCTGGTGTAAGTCCATCATGATGGACGACGGCCAGCTGGACGGCATGATCATCGGCATCACGGCACTGGCACAGCGCACTGACAATCTGGCCACGTCGCTGAAAAAATCTCTGGAGGCCGTCTTCCCTGACGACCCTTCCAAGGTACACGCCGTGCTGAGCAGCTACGGCGTCGACGAGTCGAATCCTGACAGGCTGCCGGTCCTCCACTTCATCAACGATATCGTGTTTGCCCAGGGCGCCAGGGCGACCGCACAGGCCTGGGCCAGAGCCGGGCCGCGACTGGGCACAAAGTCTTTCCTGGCGCACTTCAACATGCCCAATCCGTGGGCTGGACCTTGGCATGGGCATGCCTCCCATGCTCTGGACGCGGCGATCGTGCTGGGGAATTTCAACGAGTTCCTCAGCGAGGGACAGAGGGCGTGCGCCGAGAAGATGGCGAGCGACCTGATCGCTTTTGCGCATGGCCAGGATCCCTATGAGCCGTACTCTGGAGGTAAAGGCGGGAAGGCGATGGTGTACTATGCAGAGGTCGACAGCAAGGAGGACGCGTCTCGTGTTGTTGACGCGTCTATCGAAAGCGAGTCCGGGAGACGTGGAGTCTTGGATGGCATAGCTGGTGGTCAGGTGGGGGTGCTGGACAAGCTGCTGGGTGTTTTTGGGTTGTTACTCCAGGGCCCGAAGTGATAGGCTCGAGATGATCCTCACGAGTGACGTGGAATGAGTCTTGGCAGTAGGAAAAATACGAAGAGTTCGAGGGGTGACTAGATGCGCTCTGTGTAATCTCAGCGCTGGTGAAAAGAAAACTTGCCGTATATGTGAACTATTACTGCCCTAATTTGCAATGTCGACAAGAACCATATTCAATCGGTCGCCATAATAGAGGCACGACTCTCACCCGATATATATTTATCATATATTCTCATCCGGGGCCGGTTCCCCCCTATGGGAATTAGCTTATAGGATCAGTAACTCGCTTTAAAATGCCGTGCCCAAAGCCCCTATGAGACAAGAGCTGGGGCGTGAGTTATCCCTTGACCCTCTAGTCACTGAAGTCTGTCGTCTCATTGTTAACATCCGCGCAAAGCATCAGACCTCGACCTGGGGCATCCCCTCGTCTGTTAGACCTTGGCTTTCCACCCACCACCAACCCTCCTCGTCCTCGCCAGCCTCGCACACGTCAGAAACACCGCACCAAGCAGCAGCACACTCCCAGCAAACGCCTGCGCCCCATAATACCTTCCGCCGCAGGCACTGATCAGCGCTCCATCGATCGGCGGACCGATGAGCGTGGCGAAGCTGTTGATGGTGAACACCATGCCCATCCGCGTGCCGGCCTTGCGCAGGTCCGTAGTCAGGCTGGTCAGGCCCGCGGGGAAGAGAGATTGGACTCCGCCGCACGCAATCCCGTAGAAGACGGTCCAGACGTAGAGGCCCGTGGAGGTGTCGACGGCGATCCAGGCGAGGCTGCAGGCGCTGCTGATGATGGCCGTCGGGACGAAGACGTTGATGGCGCCGTACCTGTCGGCGATGTAGTTGGGCGCGAGACGGCCGATGATGCCAATGCCGTTCAGTAATAGGAGTAGGTTGAGGGAGTCTGGGTAGGAGAGGCCGATGATGTCCCGGGAGAAGGAGGCGATGTAATAGAAGGCGATATAGACTCCCATGAAGCACTGCCGTCCATGTCAGCTGCAGGCTCACCCGCCTTGATCGGATATCTCTTGCCAGCCGCCACTGCCATGCCTCCGAGTTTCCAGTCTGAGGTAAGAAGAAAACAAAAAGAAAAGGGAAAACGCAGATAGACTGACCGAAAAGGTTCCCGCCGCATAGAAGCTGTACTCGGGCTCCCTGAACGCAGCCCACTCGACCAGCGCTCCCGATTTCCTCGGCGGAACCCTCGTCTTCAGCCCGAGGCTTGCCAGCACCAGCCCAAACAGCTGCACAAACCCGATAGCCCTGATGGTCCACCCAAACCCGACAGTCGGCAGGAGCTGTCTCGCCATGGCAGGGAAGATGAGCCCACCCGTGGCGCTCCCGCAGGCCGCGATCCCGAGAGCAAGACTACGCTTCTTGTTGAAATACGTCGACACCGTAGCGAGGGCCGGGCAGAACAGGCAGCCGTTTCCGACCCCCATACACACCCCCCTGCGAGAGGAAGAGCTGCCAGTACGAGGTGCACACTGATGTGGTGAAAATGCCCAGCATCGTGAAGCAGGTTCCGAGGCCGAAGACGGGCCGGAAGTAACCCGCATCGGTAAGCCGGCCGGTGAACGTGCCGATGAAGAAGAGGAGGAAGACCTGCATGGAGCCGATCCAGGCGATGGTGGATGGAGGGAGGCCGAGCGTGGTGGAATAGTAGGTCTCGAACAGGCCGAAGGAATTGATGTAGCCCCTGCGATGGGTTATTTTAATATGGTGTCAGTCTCGAGCTCGTAATGAGTATGTAAGAGTCAGTCTGAAGGATCCGGTGAACGTACCAGGTAGTCATGATGACGAGGTGCGAGCAGGCGACTGCATAGTTCAGCTACCCGAGCAACATCCAAGGACCGTGTGATGCCCCCATTGAAATAGCCAGAGAGACAGGACAGGATGTAATTACTCACCAGCCGTCCATGCCTTGAGGCCCCCGTCAGGCGGTGGTCCTGGGTTCCAGCTCTTCGTTGACGCGCGGCTGACAGCCCTCTCGATGACACCAGCAAGCCCGCCGCGGACACTCTCACTCCGCCGCTGCTCAATCGCCTCTCCTGCTTCTGTTGTGTGGCTGGTGTCATCGTCATCGTACTCGTCTTCCCCGGATGGGATGCCTAGGCTGGTCTGCACATCTGAATCTCTCTCCGCTCCGCCATGATGCGCCTGTTTTTCTAGGTCAATGGCTGATGACTGTCTGCCAAGGCTTGCCTCTGCTTCATTCCACTGAAGCACTTCGGCATCTTTCTCGGCGTTGCTGGACATTGTGTCTGTCGGCTCCGAGATGAGCCAGGCCAGGCGAGTCGGACGGAAGAGGCTCGGAAGCACCTGGGTCCACGAGGGAATCCAAGACACCAAGGTTGCGATATCCTCACCAGAGGCACGCGAGAAGAATTTGCTTGATTGTAGTATCACAGAGAAGTTTTCATTGCAGATTCCAAGGGAAGAACAAAACTGCTCGGTGACAAAAGAACCTCGCTTTTACCGTCACGTGTCCATTCCACACAGCTTTTGGTCGGCGCAAGAGAGATGCTTCACGCAGTAGACTTAGAAAAGTGGCCTTTGGCAAAGGGTGACTCAGGCGCGCAACTGCGCGAAGAACGGCCCGGGTGCGGTGTACGCGAGACGATGTCAAGGATTCAGGGAACAAATCCAGATCATTCGCACCGCGAGCGCCGCGGAGTCGGTGAAGACTGACTCTTTTGCATGCATGGGCCGACGGTGGAGACACGAGCCGTGTCCCCGGAATTTCCCCAGCCAGCTCTTTCAAGGACGCTCTTGAGGAACTTTGCCTCGCTCTCGTGAAGGGCGTAGCAAACAAGCGTTATTCCCGGCCAGGACAGACGGTGTCGGCGAGGGGAGACGATGCAGAGTGTCATTGACCACCACAGTATTTCCAATCTGTCGTTGTTAGTGCCGGGGACAGGCCGACCTCGGCCACCCTTGACACTTGTTGGAATATTAATGGACCGAGGTTGAGACCGCTAGGGATGGAGTCAGGATGGCAACCTCGTTATGGCTGACAAGTGTCCAACTGCTGACATCGAAATCGAGGATGGTCTGTTGGGCACGGTGACATACTTGCCCTGTTCCAGTGGTTGAGTGCCATTGACAAGGACCTTGTGCCATGACGACGGGTGCCTCGATACAGCACGATGTGGTAGAGGCTCTTGCGTTTCACAGCAGGCTGGAGAAGCTAGCCATTGACTGCATTGCTGTCGAAAATACGCTCCTCAAACAATCGTTTCTCCTCGAGCTAATGGAAACAATCTCTTTTTATTCGCGTTATCATATGAAGACTGACTTCGGGTTGAGACATGGCTCTGCACAAGTGAAAAGCTCAAATCCATCACAAAGACCCTAGCATGATGTAATTCCATCTCAGCCTTCCACACGGTCGTCGTCCATCGCTCTCTTCCGACAAAAATACATTAAGTTCAAGTGAGACGTCAACAAAATTCGTACAGCAAAGTGTACGCCCATCCACTCAAGTAAGATGACTTCCAAAAACCGCAAGATGAGCAACAATTATCTCGGGTATGGCGGTGATGAAAACAGGGCAGACAATGACCACTAGAATTTGTGAACATTAGTGCATAAGCAACATATTAGTGGCTCAGGAATCTCAAGCATGGGCTTCATGGATGCGCGACAAGTCGTGACGACGACCGTGCTTTGAGGCGGTGTCTCGAGTATGAGAGCGGCGGACAGCAGACTCGCAAGAAAAGTCGGTCCATGTGAGCGTCAGGTCATCAGCCCACCACTTCTGTGGCTGACCATCGGCGGTGACATCAAAGAGAAGTGATGTGAGGTTGTTCAGTCCGCTGGTCTGGTCTGCTTCCAGCAGACTTAGCTTGCAACCCTCGTCAGTAGAGCAAGCCGATGTGGTGAATGTATGAGAAGAGGTGGTGACTTCAGTCTGAGTGTCGTTGTCCCAAGCGCGGCCTGTGAGGTTGAAGTCGCAAGTGGCAGCGTTCGAAGCACAACCGACACGAAAACTGATAAAATCGAACGAGAGGGGACTGGTCTGGAGAGCTCCAATTCCGATCTGTGCAGCCTGCTGTTTCTCCGTCGGGGGTGAAAACTCGATCACGTGGGATCCGGATGCTGCCACGTAAGGGCAGAGCGAAGCTGAGACGACTCTGAATCCATCAGACCAAGTGAGACCGGGATAGGAATTGTAGATAGGAATGGGCGATAAAGCATCAAAAGTAACCAGGTCGTCAAACTTTGGTCACGGTTAGCCAATCGAGAAGAAAATAGCAGAGCGAGGTGAAGATACGCACGTCGAGCACCACTTCACTATGATCAGCAGGGTTGCCGCATGTGGCGGCCGTTGTAGGCCGTGGCCGAATGGCTCGTGCTTTGATGCCAGGCGAATACCGCGGTTTCAGCGTACTAAGGGTCACAAGCGTTGTGAGCATTGCTGAAGGCGTTGATTGAGGCAAGCCCAGAGCAGTCTGTGACTGATCTAGACCTCCTTGGCCAGGACCTTCTCGGGACTGTTGTTGACCTTCTTGGGATTGTCCCTGTTCAGCTTGAGATTGAACTTGGGCGCCTTGAGATTGACCTTTGCGAAGGTTAGACTGAACTGATTGTGCTGGTGTGTGATGCTGATACTTTCACCAAGACTTACCTTGCACGGATGGAGTCGTCGGGCCTTGTCCCTGCCCCTGAGCGGTCCGGGTAGAAGCACCTTGACTTGCAGGTCCCTGGCCACCTTGGCCACCTTGACTCGGAGCACTCTGGCCGCCATGACCGCCCTGGCTACCCTGTCCGCCCTGTCCGCCTTGTCCGCCCTGGCCACCTTGGCCACCTTGGCCGCCCTGGGCTTGTGTCGGCTGAGCTGGTGCTGACTGGTTAGGTCCCGCTGCTGCTGTCTGGTTGGCAGTCGGAGCCGGCGTTGTGCTGTTGAGGGTTGCAGACTGGCTGTGGCCTCCTTGGGCTGGAGCGGACTGGCTATGACCGCCCTGGCCACCCTGAGTTGGGGTAGGCTGAGTTGGTGCCGACTGACTAGGTCCAGCCGCTGCTGTCTGGTTAGTAGTCGGGGCAGGAGTGGTGCTGTTGAGAGTTGCGGATTGGCTGTGACCGCCTTGTGCTGGGGCCGACTGGCTATGGCCGCCCTGGGCTTGTGTCGGCTGAGCTGGTGCTGACTGGTTGGGTCCCGCTGCTGCTGTCTGGTTGGCAGTTGGAGCCGGTGTCGTGCTGTTGACTGTTGCGGTTTGGCTGTGACCACCTTGTGCTGGAGCAGATTGGCTGTGACCACCTTGGGCTGGAGCAGATTGGCTGTGACCACCCTGGGCTGGAGCAGGAGCTGTGCCATTGGGAGGGGCTGTGGGACCAGCTGATATGTATGGGTCAGTCAAAAATAACGAAAAGCCACTTGGGAGAACAGTGAAGATAGTAGTATTTGTTGGCGCGGAAATTCCAGGGGGCCTGGTGATGGATGACATACCATGTCCAGAAGCGGTGCCGTTGGCCGGAGCAGAAGTAGGAACTGTCCCATTGGCAGACGCCGTGGGAGCCGATGCACCAGCATGAGATTGAGCCCCGGCTGGGGAGGTGGTGGGAGCTGTGAGATTACCTGAAACTGTGGCGTTCGTTGGAAGAGGCAGGACCAGAGTGGTGGAACTCAGTGGAACAACCACACTTGTGGTGACCGGAGCAGTTCCATTTGTGGGAATAGGCAAGGCCGGAGTGGTAGAGTTCAGGGGAAGCACGACGCTGGTAGATGTCGGAGATGACGGTACACCAGTCTCAGTTCCAGGAGGTAGGAAGGGAGATCCAGTCCCATTGGTGGTTGGGACAGGAGGCAGGCCAGTGGAAGGACCCGAAACCGGAGCCAGGAGTGTAGTGGAGTTGAGAGGGACAAAGACGGTTGTTGCTACCGCCGTGCCATTCACGATGATTGTCTCGACGCTGGCGGTCACAAGAGCAGATGACGAAGGGATGGATAGAGGTAAGGAGGTGATGTTACCCGTGGGGAGAGGACCCACAAGGGTCGTGGTGTTGACGGGCACAATAACGCTGGTAGCTGCAGCGCTGCCATTGATGGGGGCAGTCTCAAGGCTGGCAGTAATGGTGGTATTGGTGGGAGGTGAAGGGAACGGGGTGACAGGGTTAGTCATGCCTGGTAAAGTCGAGGTGATGGTGGCCACGAATGGGGCAGTTGTGTTCGGGAATGGCGGAAGTACTAAGAAGAACATTAGCGCCAGAGTTTAGGTATCATGAGTGAGGAATTACAGACCGGTGCCTGTGACAAAGACTGTGTCCACGGCCGTCACTGTCGAGACGGTGACCATTGATGTGCCAATACCCGTTGGTGGGGTGTATGTGTAGTCCGTGGTCATTGTCATGGTGGTTAAAGGGGATCCATCAGCAGCCAGGACTGTGTATGTCATGACAACATCAGAGACGGTCGGGGTTGGCGGCGGCAACGGAATTTCAGCTGTGCCAGAGGAGATGGTCATGGTCTTCGTGACAGTCGAAGGTCCGGACTCTGGGCCAAGAGTGGCTACCAGTGCAGTTGCTGTCAAGGTAATGACCTCAGCTGTCGAGCTAGGTCCGCCGGGGATCGTGATCGTGAGGATCTCTGTACTCGTGAATGACGAAGGAGAGGTCGGCACGACAGAAGATGTCTCGAAACCATATGAGGTTACCCCGAAAGAGGAGCTGGTAGCAGTGACGATGGGCGAGACGACTCCTGATGAGCTTGGGATAATGGTCTCCAAAGTCAAAGTGAAGCTAGCAGTACTAATTGACGATGGAGTCCCGACGCTCGGAAGAGTTGGTATGCCGGTTGGAAGAGTCATTGTAGTGCCTGCAGGAGATGTGCAGACTACAGGGGTAACGACTGCGCCCAGTGTCTCAATGACAGTATAAGTGCTTGTCTCGATGACCTGCGGAGTGTACCCAGAAGTGATGGTGGTGGTGAGCAGGAAGGTAGACACCACACCGGCTGCAGCCGGGACCACTGAGGTCTCGGGGCTGGGGATGGAGGTCGAGAGAATGGACCCGAAAGGGGATGACGCTAGAATCAGTAGCGATATGTCAGTGGGAATTTTGAAGTACAGCAGTGATGAGCGAGGAAAGAACATAAGCACATGTCAAACTTACCAGTAGAGAAGGGAGCCACAGAGGTAGACTCCGAGACAGAAGCGGTAGACACATAAGATGTGAAGGAGGGACCAGCAGGGCTAGTCTCAGGGGCAGACGAAGGAAAGACCGTGACAGTCTCGAGAGCGACAGTCTCCGTGCTGATCATGCTCATGACGGTGATGCCCAAGGAGGTAGTTGGAGCCTCAGCAGCACTAACGGTAATGTACACAGTAGCTGGGGTCTCTGCGGAGCATGTGGCATCATCGCGACTGAACAAACAATTCAAACAGGTCAGCTATAATTTAGGACTGGGCAATATGACGCAAACATATGTTGATCTGCTGGAGGACTTGGTTGCTATCACTGGACACTATGTGGACTTGTGGTGACGGCAAGGTGAGGGCGTGTCTGGCGAACTTACTCAGAGGGCAGGGCGGCCGTGCTTGTGAGCGAGGCCAGGGCCGCGAAGGCACCCAACGTCACATCCACACGCATCCTGAAAATTCTCAAGCGTCAATGCGCAGGAGGAGACGTGTAGACGCGAGTGCTGACGAGGTTGACGGAAGACGAGTCGGTCTGACGACTTCTCTTTGCAGTCAGACAAGAAGGGTAGACCTGTTCAAGAATAAAGAATGACAGTGTAGACTGCTCACGCTGAGAAGAGAGAGAGAATCGAGAAAGGGGGAGGATCGACGGAGGGTGAAATCGATCGAATCGATCGAGTGAAAGGATGAGGGAGATGGTCAAAAGGAAAGGGGAAATGGGAGATTCCAAGACGCGCCGAAGTGTTGAGTCCGATTGTTGAGTAGAATGAGAGTTGATGGGGAAGGAAGAGGACGACGAACCCCGCCCCGAAAATTGGGCCTGGAAATATCTAATGAGGAAGGAAGGAGAGAAGGTTGAAGGAGGAGGTAAGTGGTGGGCAGTGGGAAGGCGACGAAGAAGGAAGGGGCGACGTCGTCCTCGGATTCGTAAGGCAAGTGCAAGAGTGTCTGCCGCTCAAGATACAGAGCTCTGGGGGAAGGTGAGCTCCTGCGCTTGCTCCTGCTCCTCCGAAGACCACGCAACTAAAGTAGCCAGCTGGTCCTGATTGCATGGGCAATGAGAGCGGTCCTGAGCGATTTCTGGGCAACAGACGGCCTCTAGGTTGATCACAGGACTGGCCGGCGACTTCCCGTTGAGCGTAGGGGGAAAACACTGCCAGGTAAGGAAGGCGCCATCCAGAGGAGGGGGGGGGGGGGGATTTCTCAAGCGAGTACAGCCGGTTGCACCACTCGCCACTTGTAAGAGCACTTGATCTCGTTTGAAGTGCATCATGCTGTGCTGTGAGACCCAGAATCGTATATTGCTGTAACATGTCCAGGTAGATTAGCTGTAGTCTGTCATCATAAACCTCATCCTTGGTAGATCTAAAGCCGCAGAGGTCGGGTCTCCCTCTCCTTCCTGTCATCGCATCCTGTCACCGCTTAGAGGAGCCTCTCCATTGATACCTCGCGGGAGACAAAACGAAAAGAACCACGGGTCTGTCGAGCTTGACATAATGATATATCTGAGGGTTTAGGAAGAGATCGGGCAGCTGTCATATTCGGAGCATGGAGAGGACTGTCTCACGAGGCTCCCTTCATCTTGTCTGCTGTAGCTCAATGTCCATTTCCCAGTCACACAGTCCCCTGTATCGGATTTCAACCTGGCCAGATCGATGAACAGCAAGGCAATCCGCAGGGCTTGCCAAGTACAGCCATCAGTCGATGTGGCATCCACTGCCGAGACACGGGTCCCTCTCGGGATCCGTGGGCCCAGGAACAGTGACAGCGCGGTGGAATGCCATTTTGAGAGCTGTCTCGGATGATAAACAGAGACTCGACTCACAGTTCCTACAAGGGGTCATCCGAGTATGGCGGAGGCGGCTCATCTTCATCCACGGTTGCACCCGTCCTCCCGTTCGCCTCCTGTAGTCCAGCCTGTGTTCCCTCCCCATCACTCCGGGCCTGTCCCTCCTCCGCCCTCGTCTGACTGTCTGCCCCCAGCCCCTGGCCTTCTTCTCCAACTTCGACACCCACAGGGCACACCCGGTTGCAGTTGTCAACAGGAAGAAGAACGCCAGCAGCGGGATCAGCTCGAGGACCATGGCTACCGTGCCAAACCAGACAAAGTCCCATGCATATTTCTTTGCCTCCGACCTGCGTTCGCGCCGACTCAGCCCACGCAGCTTGTACCACCTGTGGAAGCTCAGCTTGCCCAGCCTGGCGCCCGTGATGATGATATAGGCGGGCGAGCCAACGACAGGGATGAGGTTGAGTGGGAGGTAGATCACGAGCTCGAAGAGTTGGATGAAGCTCCAAGGGGCGTATTCAGCGCGCGAGGTAGGCTTGCCCAGCATCTTAACCGAGTTGGGTGCGTCGGGAAAGAGGAGACGTTGGGGAGCCACAAGGTCGACGAGACCTTCGTTGATCAGGGTTGCCTGTGAGGCTCGGTTAGCACCCAGTGCGAACGAAGATCTCGAGCGAGGGAAAATGAAAGACGGACATCGAAAATATCAACTCTGCATTCGTCCACAAAGAAGCCCTCGAACAGCGCCTGGATCAAGACCTGCCCTTCTCCAAGCGTCAAGATCAAAGCGTTGACCCACGCCCCGCGGCCTTGCCAGATCGCCAGGAGGCCAACCTGAGGCAAGTAGGCAAAAAAGAACAATATCAGATAGACGATCAACGAGATGATTGACAGAGGCAGCAGCCTTCCCATCCATAGCGGCCAGAACTCGCGATGTCGTGCAAAGTACCACATGCCTCGGACGGGATACGCAGCAGCTCGCCCGGCGCGGTAGATGTAGTTCAGGAACTGAGAGTTCATGGCACGGCTTTTTAGCCTCGTCCGGAGGTTATCGGGAGCCATTCTGTGCGGGAGAGAAGAACAGCAGAGGGGGAGGGTCGTCGTCGTGGTCTTGCAGCTTGGCCCGGATCTTTGGTAGTTGTCAAGACTGATCTGCCGTCCAAGCTTCAACAGCTACCACCAGCCTCGAGAGATGACGTCCCACCTGGAGATCCTGGCCCACTTTAGTAGGAGTATCCTTGTGCCGGGCGTAGCGCACACAGGACGCCCCCACCTTCCCCAGCTCTTCCTCGATTGCTACAGATGCGTACTACCCAGCCCTCAAGAATAAAACGCCCCCTGTCAGGTGCCTGTCGCCCAATGCACGGGCCACATTGACCTGAGGCCAGCCGATTATTTCCTGCGCCATCTGCAGTCGCCTGTGTCTCTGCACCCTTTTTTCCTCGTTCTCAAGTCAACACAGCACCAGCGACCAAGGAGGCGGCTACGACGCCAGCAGCGACGACGATGACACGGCCTGCAGGACTTCACACAAAGCAACTTCGGGAAGAAGACCGCCGTCGCATTCTTGTTCTTTCAAAAGATGCAAAGTTCGGCCCGGCAGAGATTCGCAGAGCCACTGGCTTTACCATGGCCCAGATCAAATACACCTTGAGACACGGCGTGAAGACAAGATTCCAAGATAGGGGAAGGGACCCAAGAAGCGAACGACGAAAAGGCAGGCCCCAGAAATCGGTAGAAGCAGGGGTAGACAGCGTGCCAAAGACGCAACCCGACCACCAGCCCAAGAATGAGCCTCTGGGTGAGCTTCAGAGTGCGGCCCCCCAAAGTCTGCCCCAGTATTATGAGCTACGGAATCAGCCCCAGATCGAGCCACAGAATCAGCCACCAAGCCAGCCACGGATTGAGGCAGGGAACGATGTACAGCAAGAGGTAGAAGGCGTGGCAGGAGAGGAGGCAGAAAAGGAGGTACAGTAGATGTTATGCTGGGAAATGACTAGGGATAAGGTGCTAGAGCGGATCGTGACACGCCATGGGACTTATTAAACCGAGAACACAATACCTTGTTAGTACTTATCGAACCCCCTTCCCTCCCCCCCCCCGCCCCGGGCCCCCACCAACTGGAGACTCACGCGAAAGAAGAGGGAGAGAAGAAAAAGAAGATAAAAAAAAGAAAAATCAATTTCCTCTCTAGAACTGCCACCACCTTGGTCTCGGACCTGGACTCGTACTTCAATCTAACGAGTGTAACAGCAAAAAGCCTTGAGTCTGTCTACTCGTGAGAAGCAGGCCCTAGACAAGACCGCTTAACAGCAGATGCTACTCATACAGCTTGGAATCACGACGAGATGGCATCTTTAAACGATCGTGTCGTTCAGCATAGTCCAAGGGCAGGACTCAGACATAGCATTCACCTAGGCAGAGCGCCTGAGCCAGCATGAATAAATCATGAGTCATCTCGATATTGAGTCGGATCCCTCCGTTCATGGCATGCAACAGCACCGCTCAGCCGGTCAGCGGTGATCAGCTGCGTGTCGTTGAGGCAACGCAGACCGCAAGATGCGCCCACACCTCGAGCACCCTTGAGCCCATATTCTCATCTACTTCAGGTAAAGGGACCTTCAAGTCTAACTACACAATACTCCATGAATCATCAACCAGCTTTCGAGGGGAGATGCTCAGTATATACACCTTACAGTCGCCCTTTCCCAAGAACGTGGATCACAACTGGAACTTATTTACAAAGAACCGGAAGGGTGGGCAGTGTTGAATATAAAGTGTGAGTCCGGCCTGCTCTTCATGAACCGACAATCTGTTATTAGGTATCTATCGATGGCTTCTTACCTGTGCAGTAATGAGCGTAGATTATAATAGTAGAATAGACACTTCAGCCATCAAGCCAGGGATTCTTTTCAAATCCAAAGAGGGATTCCGAGAAGAAACCTCTCTTCTGCGGAGGTTGAGGTCCGCATCCAGGTTCTCTGATAGGGCCAACTAATATATGGCCTTGCTACCAACACAGAAGCTTGTCTAATAATACTACTCAACTTGCTTAGGAGCTAGTCCATGCCTCGCCACTGTACGCAACAATATCTCGCTGCCTCCTTTCTCGATAGTCCGAAGAGGGAGGGCTTATGCACCCTGGATCTCCTCGAGTCTCTAGAGGCTGACCGAATAAGGTGCTGCGTCCTGGCCTTGGTTATCTCCTGCTTATCACCACATCACGAGGTCAAGTCTCTGGTGCCTAGATAGATATCCGCCTGAAGACCGACATCACCGGAATACCGATATTCTACATGCAAGGATCGCGCAGAGTATTTCCAGTAAGGAATCAGAAGACCTCTGACGAGTAGTGATTGACGCAAGAGGCGGCTCTAGATGCACTTCTTTATCGGTCGGTGGGTAACATTCAGAGGGTCCGCATGCTCAGGAACGCTGGTACTGCAACCCTTGCATATGCTGGAGAGAGGTCACACGAGCTTCCTGTTCCGGACAGCCGACATGGCATGCAGGTCTCCAGCAACTCAAAAATCTGGGAAGTTGAGAGGTATCATTCTCGGCTATAGAGGGGAGGCCAGAGAAGCAGACTCATAAAACATTCTTTCGAGGGTGTCGGCTGTGTAATCAGACGATCCTCATCATGATCGCGAATACTTACAATCCTGCAGGATATGACAGTCGTCTTTGAATGCGTATACGGCCCAGGGAGTTAATTTCTAAGAGCAGCGCTCGGAGGCCCTGACGTGTGCAAGCATGCATCTCTGCGCACACTGACGCTTGCATATGCGGTGTGGTAGGAATCGCTATGCAGCCACCATGTCTGCCGAGGCTTGGAGGGTCCGCCCGTCTGGACCCGAGTCCGGATCCGAGTCCACATTGCCCATGGATATCAAAACTCATTATTAATGACTTACAGTAGTTCGAAAGCAGTGAGACGGTGCGGTGTGCGGTGTCCATTGACTATTAACAAGAGCCCCTCCCATCTTGTTCCAACCAGGTAATAGTCTGCAGCCTTATCTTCAAGCACCAATACTACCACAAGGTCACCACCACCGTGACAATCATCACGCAAGGGCAGATAGCAGCAAATGGAAAAGCACATTATCTTACGTGCGTCCTGTCATACTCCAGTTCATATGCGGGCCGACTCCGACCAGAGTTAGAAGACATTCTGGGCCCAACAGTGATACCTCCCGGTGATATCGCTGCTATAACCTGACGTTGACGGCACCGTGACTATCTCCGCGTGCTACTGTGGGTGCACGTCGGCAGAGACGGAGAATTTCATTATCTGATCTACTAAAATATGGTTTTCTCAGTGTCAACACTAATCCACAGATGGTGTCAATGGTTCCTAAAATGGATCTCTTGCACGCTCAGGTGCCGAGGCCGAAGCACAACCCTCGACGGTGAAGAACCTGTCATACAAATCAGGAAATATAAAAACACACGTCATGGGTCTAACAGACACAATCACGACTGCTGTTTTTGGAAATCGCCCGCATAGAATTCTTGAGCCAAGTCACTGTGTTCTACTCTGCTTAGCTATTATTACCACCTCATAAAAAAAAACACCACATTATGAAAGTTCCGCATCTGCTGGTACTGTCTCTCGGCAGTGTTAATGTGCTTGCAACCAGCCGCCGTAGCACATTCCAGCCTGCCAATGCTTCCAATGGCACAGCTCCCCAAGCCAAGAGATATATTATTGAATTCAAACAAGTTGGTGGCCTAGAGTGACTCAACTTCCAATACAAACCAGGGCACTTTGCGGCTGACAATGAACCATAACATAGGGATCAGACTACACTGCCGCTCAGGACAGCATAGCTGCGCAGCCTGGAACCACGATTCTTCGCACATTCGACACAGACATCTTTGCGGGTGTCAGTGTTGAGTCGACCAGCCAAAACGTCGACTCTCTCTCCGAACTCGCTTCAGTGGCTCAAACATGGACCTCAAAGATTATCACGCTCGACACATCAGTTCCGTCTCGGTCATGGACCGCCACCGATGCAGCGACCGAGGCCGCATCAAGTAATTATTCGGTGCACGCACAAACCGGTGTTGACAAGCTCCATGCCGCCGGCATCCTCGGCGAGGGCGCAGTGATCGCGGTGGTCGACACAGGCACGCAGTACACCCATCCTGCCCTAGGAGGCTGCTTCGGCGCCGGCTGCAAGGTCGCGGGCGGCTATGACCTCGTGGGTGACGGGTGCTGGCCAGATGTAGGATGCGAGCTTGAACCAGACGACGACCCTATGGACGAGATCGGCCATGGAACGCATGTGTCCGGTATTGCTGTCGGCCAGGCACCTAACGGCATCTTTGTCGGAGTCGCCCCCTCAGCCACGCTGCTCTCGTACAAGGTCTTTACTGACCTCGACGACACGACCGAGGACATACTCATCGAAGCCTTTCTCATGGCCTACCAAGCAGGCGCCGACATCATCACGTGCAGTGTCGGTGGTGCGGGCGGCTGGTCCAGCGATGCGTGGGCGGTCGTGGCCTCGAGGATTGCAGAGCAGGGAGTCATCGTCACCATCGCGGGAGGCAACGACGGTGTCGAGGGGCCCTACTACACCTCGGACGGATCGTCTGGGCAGAACGTGCTCGCCGTGGCCTCGGTCGAGGCAGAGACGACGGCTGAGATTGCCTTCCTGGCCAACTTTACAGTGAGCAACCAGACGAGTTCTGCCGCGGTCGGCTACTACGCGGGATTTGAACCGATCCCATACACATATAGTACGTGAGACGGGCCACTATGGTATAATCATCCGTGACAGCATTTTCTTCTTGTATTCCGCTCGAGGTCGTCATGTCCTTGGGATTTCTGTCATGCTTACAAAGTCACTGGATATCCAGACTTTTGCTAATGTTACTATGTCAAACAGCGGGATTCCCCATCTACGCCCTCTCACTGAACACAAGCTCCACCACCGACGCGTGCGAGCCTCTCGACCTAAACCTCACGGGCAAAATCACACTGATCCGCGTAGGAGACTGCGACAGCACTGTTCAGCAGACCAACGTCCAGGACGCCGACAGTCATGTCACGTTGTGGTATCTTGGCGACGACCCCCTCGACATCCCCGGGTACATTCCCACGGGAGGCTTCACGGGCGTCATTTCTGCCGATAGTGGCGCCGCCATCATCGACACCATCAAGGCTGGTGGCAGCGTGATCGCTGACTTCACGACCATCACCTCGACTAATTACTTCGTTGGCATGCCCAACCCCGAAGGCACCGGCGGACTGCCCAACTACTACACATCGTGGGGCCCCTTGTACGATCTCAGCATCAAGCCGGACATTGCTGCACCTGGAGGTGACATCCTCAGCACATATCCAACCGACTCCTACGCCGTACTCAGCGGGACTTCGATGGCGACACCTTACATTGCAGGCGTGGCGGCTTTGTACATTGGCCACTTTGGCGGCCGCAATAACAACTCTGCCTTCAGCGCCAGCGGGCTCATGATGCGCATCATCTCGAGCGGCATCTCTCTCCCCTATTTTGACGGCCAGACCTTGACCAACTACGGCATGTACGCCCCCGCGGCTCAAGTCGGCACAGGGATCATCAACGCGACGAAGGTGCTAGACTTCACATCGTCTCTGTCATATTCCAAGTTCGCTCTTAACGACACACAAAATTTCGTCGTCTCTCACTCCGTAGAGATCGCGAATGCTGCCGAGGAGGCGGTTACGTATACCTATGATGTCCAAGACGCCGCGGGATTTGAGACCTGGCTACCTGCCAATTCGAGTGACGATACCACGCCAAGGCCCGTCGACTTCGTGGAGCTGGTGCCGATCCAGATGAGGCCCAGTGTCTCGCTGCCAGCAGCTGCAACTCTTGCAGCCGGAGAGACTCGCACTGTGTCGTGAGTTGGAACCCCCTGGATCCTGAGGATCTTGCCATGTCCCGGGCACTCTCTTTCCACCAGACCTGACTTGCCCATAGCTTTGAATTTGCGTATCCTACGGGGTTCGATAACCTCCCGCTGTATAGCGGCAAGATTCAGATCAACTCGAGTCTTGGTGAATCGTTATCAGTACCCTACCTTGGTATGTCCTTCGCTAGTTTGAACAATATGAACTTAACTAGGAGAGGCTGGCCCATGCTGATTGGTTTCCAGGTATTGCTGGTGATCTCGAAGAAACCATCACCGACCAGTGGCAGGTTGGCTATCCCTATGTGGTGTCAGGGCTCAGCGCGACCAACATCAGCGACAAGTCTTCGTAAGCTGTTCCACTTCGGATGATATTCATGCAGTGTACCGGACTGACCCTACTTGGAAGATTTACGTTCAACCTCTCAACAGCCTCGCAGGACTTCCCCCAATTGTTTGTACGAACTCAATGGGGGACCGAAGAGCTACGGTGGGATGTAGGTCTCGTCCTACTCCAAGCATGATATGAGAGGATCCTGACGAGCCCCCCTGTGTAGATTTTTGAACAAGACTGGACCGAATCAGAGTGGTCCTACCCGCCGGTGGTCGGAAAGAACGGCTACGTGGGGTCAATCACGTACTGGGCGTACTCGGGCGAGGTCACCATCTACGATGCGTCTGTGGACCCGAACACCACCATTGCATTTCCATTGACAGACCTGGCCCGAACAACCGTGGATGTCGACGCTGAGGAATACTGGTGGTTTGGAGGGCTTGCGGACGGAAGCCAGATCGACACCGGCGACTATGTGTAAGTTTCCCTGGCCTGTGTCAGAAGGCCGAGAATTGTTGTCGCGGGCCTTTTCTAACCCTAGTGCTAACTGGATTATTTGTACATCAGGATGCGTCTGGCTGCTCTTTTGCCCTTTGGCGAACCGACTTCCTCGCAAGGATGGTCAACCTATACGAACAACTTTACTGTTCTGCCGCTGTAGATGCCAAGGTATTCGCAAGAGAATACGTACTAATTAGTATGTAGTAATTAAGACGTGATGATCAGCCCTACTTCGCTGAATCAAGCGAAGGCCTGAGGTTATCCAGGAGCCATTTGTCCCGCAGACACTGCCTGCTAGTTCTTCCTGTCTAGAAGTGATTATACCGCGGCATCCCGAATCACGTCTCCAGAATGGTTCTCCCTCCCTGTCCTGACCCGGGCGTCCCGGCGCTCCAGCCATCGTAGCAAGAAGGCCGTCAATATCAACACCACCCCGAAGCTGGCGCAGGCAATGAAGGCAGGCTTAAACTGCGGGGCCTCGGAGGTCCTCCACACCGCATCCTGAAACCAGATCTGGTTAATATAAGAGAAGACGTTTGAAAAGGCCGTCATGAACCCTCTCATCTCGTGATCATCTGGCATCAGGTCGGGAAACCACGAGTAGTACAGGCCCGGGACCCCGGCAGCCGTGTATGAGAGGTAGAAGGCAAAATACTTCAGCCCGATGGGTACGTTCCAGACAGCCAGGACGATCGTCGCAAAGATTGTGCCCCCCTGCATGACCGTGATGGCCTGCCACCTCCGGCCCGCAAGCAGCGGGGAGTCGGAAAGGATACCAGCCACGACCTGGGTGACGGCACCGATGGCATATTGGCCGGCAGGCCACACGTTGCGCTGGTAGACGCTGTGTCCGGTGTCCTTGAGGTAGAGCGAGAAGAAGGGCTGCTGCGAGGGGAAGCTGCACTGCACAAAGAAGTAGGAGACGCCCAGGACCCAGAACTGCCAGGTCGCAAAGATGCGGAAGATCTTGGTCCTCGTCCATGCGGATGCGCCCAGCGGCCTGTACCCGTCGTCGGCGAGGCGCTTCTGCGCGAAGGCTGCTTCTTCTGTCGAGAGATAGAAGGCGCGGGTGTTCTCCGGGAAGTCGGGGTTGAAGAAGTACCCCAAGACCCCGACGGGGAGGCTGATGATGCCGCAGACGATGAACAGCCACTGCCAGCCCGAGCGGCCCAGCCTGCCGTCGAGGCCGTCATATGCGCCCGCCTGGAGGTACCCGGAGAACATGCCGGCAAGCGTGGCAGTCGAGTAGAACAGGGTCACCCGCTTGGCGCGCTCGCTTCGGGTGTACCAGCTGGAGATGAGGTAGATGATGGTCGGGAAGAAGGCGCCCTCGCACAGGCCGACGAGGAAGCGGATGGCGTAGAGCTGTGGCACGCTCGTGACTGCCGCGGAGCAGAAGGTGCAGATGGACCAGAGGATCTCCAGGGTCGAGATGATGTAGGACGGCCTGACTCTGGTGACGAGGATGACGGCGGGGATCTGACTGATGACATAGCCTGCCGTGAAGACATTGCCAGCATATGTCAACTCGTTGCCGCCCATGCCAATCGCCTCTGACATGCCCGACACGTAGGCGTTGCTAATATTTGCTGCGAACAACAACACGTCAGCACCCGGGGTCTTTCCATGCTTACAACGACAGTATCCTCAGCGGGATCAGTACGAATAGTTACTACACACCCTGATCAAGATTCTTGCAAAAGTAGCCCAGGCACGTATAGGTGAGGAGAAAGATATCGAGCTTGAGGAGGAACTTCTTCTCGTCGGCCGGTTTGTCCGGGTCGTCCCAGATATAACGCTGCACCGTATGCCAGCAGGATCTCTTCTCATGACTGGAGCCAGACCGTGTATCACTCGCCTCCTGCGAGAGCAGCTGTGCCGACTTCTCGTCGCCCCGAGCAGACACGGCTGGTGACATGGTGTTGTTCGTTCGGTGGAGAAATTTCAGGACCAGGATCTCGAACGACCAAGATGGAGACCTTAAGGACAATAGAAAGGGTTCCTTTTGCCCCTGGCGGCGAAGCTGCATTTTATCCATTTCAAATCCAAGAGGGCTGGTCCGCTACGTACCCATCCCCCCCTCCTTCTCCCTTTGCCGAATCGTATGAGTCGACCCTATAACCTACCGCGAGCCCTATCCGCACTACATGGGTGAGATGTCGCCATGCTGCCTGCAGATGAGCTGAGATGCTCTTATCACCACGCCTGGGTGGGCGGGCGCGCGGCTGTGACAGAACAAGACGGACGAACCCCCCCCCCCCCTCAGACGTCTGGGGATTCTGTCCTGACAAATAGGCTTGGGTCCCACACGAGTCCTCCTCTAGCACCTAGTCTCTTTTTTTTCTTCCCCTTTCTTTCTTTTCTTTCTTGGAAAACAATGCGGTGGGCAATGTGAGGGGAAAATGACGAGATTGGCACTATTCGATGTTGGTACAGCTGGGCCCGGGTGGGAGCTGCCGGGCGTCGTTTCTCACTGCTGAGAACAGATTGCGTGATTGTCACCGTGCTCGAGAAGTAAGTCTAGGATGATTTCTCAAGGATTTCCATTGCCATGAATTACGTCTGCGCTGTTGATGATATTATAAGCAAGTGTTGGCTTGTTCTCATCTAATACTATAGAAATTGGCTCTCAGGTCGATAGGTTTCTCTCGGCAGGGTAACAAAACATGTCTCCTTGTCACCGTTATTCTGTTGGGGATTATACTTTTTATGTGATACAATAGTATAGGATCAACTAACACAACATTTGCACGGGTCTGGTCACAGGACCTATCAAGCGATAATGACAAGCCTACGCACATCTTGTAGTAGTTATCAGGATGGTTAAACACACATAGTCATACTCATGAATAACTACTACGATATACCAAGTCGGTGAGATATATATATATATATATATATATACATGTATATATAATATGCTGAGTCTATATCCGAATAGCCGCAATCGCCGAGTATAAACCCCCCCCCCCCCCCAAAAAAAAAAAACAGCAACCAAATGACTATTCAGCTCGAGGCCTCCTTCCCACACGCCTCCCGCGGCCGGATCGTCTCCATGTCCACATCCTCCTCGCCCAGCTCCCATCCCCTCTCCCGGAACCTCTTGGGCCAGATGCCGTTCCTCCCGGGCGCCAGCACCCCGTTCGGGTCCAGGGCGTCCTTGATGGTCTCGTTCAGCCGCAGCAGCGCCTGGCCGCCCCAGCCGTACGTCCTGGCGACCTGGTCCGCGAACAAGAGGTGCGTGCGGTACTCGCCGAAGCCGCGGGCAGCACAGGCAGCGATCATCTCGCGCATCAGCCGCACGGCGCGCCGCTTCTCCTCCCGGTCGGCCCGGTTGTAGACGATGTTGGCGATGTAGTGCATCTCCCTGCCGGCGACGCAGAGCGTGGGGAACAGGTCGAAGCCGTGTGTGGCGTGCAGGCGGGCGATGATGTCGTGGAGGGCCCTGGCGTCGCTGCCGCGCGTCGGCGCGATGGGCGAGAAGAAGAGGTGGGCGCCGTTGGGGACCCAGCCGAGCCAGTTCAGCTCGGTCAGCACGGGCACGCCGGAGCAGACGAGGGCGCGGGAGTGGAGGTAGTGGGCGGGCGGGACGTCTCGCGGCAGGAAGAAGCGCGTGCCCGGGATCTGCGAGGTGAAGGCCTCCCTGACGAGCCGGAGCTGGGCCTCGACGGACTCGGGGGGGCCGTACTGGGTGCCGTAGAAGACCCAGGCGCACTCGCCCAGCGGCAGGTCCCTGGAAGCCCTCGCCACGTCCTCCCTGGGCATCGGGCCCGTGCCGGGCCAGAACTCGGACCTGGGGCGCCCGGTCACGTTCAGCTCCTGTATGACGTGTCGCAGCTGCGGGATGTTGCCGAGGACGCGCTGCTGCGCCAGCGGCCGGATGATGTCCACGATCCTCTCGAAGTCGTCGTCCCTGGGGAACGTCAGGCAGTAGCTCTGGTGGCCCGTCGGCGGCATCAGGTGGAAGCCCATCTTGGTCACGATCCCGAGGCTGCTCTGTGAGAAGATGCCCTCGACCGCGGGGCCGTACGCGTGCTGGAACGACTGCCACGTGGGGTTGTCCTCGCCCTCAGGCCCGGGCATCGCGCCCATGCCCGTGCGCAGGAGCCCGCCGTCGGGCAGCACGATCTCCATGCCGCAGTGGCTGCCAAAGTGGTCTCCGTAGGGCGTGTAGCCCACGCCCCTGTCGATGGCGTTGCCCAGGACGCTGCCCCCGCCCAGGTCGGGCGTGTCGATCCAGAGGGGCAGCTGCCGGTCCTGGATCTCTTGGTAGAGCTTGAAGTACGTGACGCCCGGCTCCACCACGCAGCTCGCGTTCTCGGCGTCTATCTTCAGAACCGAGTGCATCCTCCGTCCCAGGTCGACCACGACGCCGCCCGGCACCCGCGGGGCGGCACCGCCATACCCGAGGTTCCTCCCCAGCGAGATGGGATAGATGGGGATGGAGTACTTGTTGGCCCACCGCACTACGGCCTGCACCTCCTCGGTCGAGCCCGGGTAGACGAGCGCGCTGGCCACGAGCTCGTCGTGGTCGATGATGTGGAAGGCGTCGTGGGTGTTGGGAGACTCGATGTACCACCCGTCCTCGAGCTGCTCTGTGTCGTTCACCACAACGTTGTCCGCCCCGAGCTGTGCCTGGAGGTCCTGCACGGCCTCCTGGAAGGTCTCGGGCGTGACGTCGTGAGGCAGGCGGAGGTTAGTCTGCCGTGGCTGCTTGACAGGAAGCGTCCGACTCTGGCTCAGCAGCTTCTTGACTGTGTCGGCTTCTCTGGACAGCCGTGCCGGGCTGCCCGAGTACACATCCTCGAGGGAGGGAGGGGGCGCAAGCTCTTCTCTGCCGGCTGCCATATCTACCCTTCTTGTCACAACATGCACTGAATAATAATAATAGTAGGAGTAGCGGTAGAAGTAATAATAATCGCAAGGAGAGGACAGGTAGGAAGAATGTGATGGGATACGCTGGAGATCCGCACAGGCAGTGTTATTTTAGACGGATTTCAATGATTAAATCAAGGATACCGCTGACTGGTGGACAAAGGTTTCCTGTGGTTGGTGTCACTCTCGGCGTCAAGTTTCTCCTGCGTGAGGGCATTGCTGTGCTAGTGGATCGTCATCTCCAACCCACCATCACGGCAAAAAGCCCGCATCACAGCTGCATGTACCGAGACGTCTTCTTAAGTACTGCCGCGGGGTAGCCTGCGCACGATCACGCGGGTGGCTTGTCTCTGCGGTCTCGGGACCACTCATTACTGACGTGCGGTGCCAGAAGCATTTCAAGAGACAAACAAACACTTTGTAGTAGCTCATTATACAATATATTAGCCGTGTTACGAGTTCGGAGAGCAAGGACAATTAGTATCCCGTCTACCTCGAGAGCAGAGAGGGCGGATCAGGAATGGAGCCCACCAGCGGACATCAGGACCGCATCAAAGGTTCGTGGCAGGCTCGAGGCTGTTTCAGTGCCCAGGTGAACAGCAGGCAGACTGTTAACCCCATCACAGTCCTGGTCATAGGTGCTGGCCTGGGCGGGTGCGCGGCAGCCTTGGCCCTGAACCACCACGGCCACAGCGTCACCGTGTACGAGAAGCTCACCAGCTTCCGCCGGCTGGGAGACTCCCTGGGCCTGGGGGAGAACGCCCTCAAGCTGCTCCGGCGCTGGGGCGGCGAAAGCCTGTACACCGCCGTCACCTCCATCGGCAACCAGTCCGAGGACATGCAGATCCGGCGGTGGCGCGACGGCAAGATCCTGGCGCAGCAGCCCCTGATGGACATGGCGGGCCACATCGGCCACCGCGGCGACTACCACGAGGCCTTCCTGCGCGGCGTGCGGGATGCAGGTGTGGCCATCCACATGGGCCGCGAGGTGGTCAGCTTTCGCGACGGCGACGCCTCGGGGGCTGGCAGGCCCAGTGTCACCTTCAGGGACGGGACGGTCGAGGAGGCGGACGTGGTTGTCGGCGCGGAGGGCATCAAGAGCCGTGCTCGGGAGCTCGTCCTGGGGTTTGCGGACGCGCCCAAGAGCAGCGGCTATTCCTGCTGGAGGGCGTACTTCCCGGGCGAGCACCTGAGGGACGATCCCTTGTGCAGGGACTTTGTGGACCACGACTGTGTCAATATCTGGTATGTCCAGCCCGCTCGTGAATACACACCCTCTACTGTTGACTACCACTTGCTGAACCCAAACCCTCTCTGCTCCCTCCCGCCCCAAGGATCGGCGAGGACACCCACCTCGTCCAGAACACCCTCCGCGGCGGCAGAGAGTTCAACTGGATCATAACCCGCAAGCTCTCCCACGAGGAGGACAAGGAGATCCAGGAGTCCTGGTTCCAGGAGGGCGACCTGGCCGACGTCCGCACCCACATCCGCACCCTCGACCGCCGCATCGCCGCCGCCATCGAAAAGACGCCGGCCCTGCTGGACTGGAAGATCTGCTACCGCGATCCCCTGCCCACCTGGGTCTCGCGCGGTCACAGGATCGTCCTCCTGGGGGACTCCTGCCACCCGCACCTGCCTACCAGCGCGCAGGGGGCCAGCCAGGCCACGGAGAGCGCGGCGGTGCTGGCCGTGTGCCTGAAGCTGGCCGGGCGCGGTCGCATCCCGCTTGCGGTAAGTCTGACACAGGTCGTTGACGTCTTGTCGGCTGCATTTGGTTCTGACAAGATGCGCCAGGCGCGGGTCTATGAGAAGATCAGGTTTGGGCGGACGCGCCAGAGCCAGACGGCCGGGGTGGACCTGCGGGACAGGTGGCATAACGCCCTGAAGAACCTGGACGAGGGCGTGGAGATCGATCCCGAGTCTGTCAAGATGCGCAACAGGTGGCTGTATGCCTATGATGCCGAGGCCGACGCCGCTGCAAGATGGGATGAGGTGTCGGAGAAGGTCGCCAGGGAGCTGGCGGAGGGCAAGGTCACGCCGCTGTGTGACACCGTACCGGCCAGGTCCGCCTTGAAAGGACCAGACTAGAGCGTTAAGGTTGGGCCAGCTATAGAGAAGCTAAACCTCCTAGGTTATCTAGAATAGCATATGTCTTGTAGGGACGAGTAGTAGTTGGTAAGAAAGACTTAGAGCCACATGCATGTGACAATCAGAAGCACATGTCCGCCACAGCACATTGGGCAGTATGGACTACGTCCTAGTTCCAATCTCATGAGCCTGACTGATGTAATTCATTACCTGATTACTTACCCATATGAGTATAGCTCCAGGGAAGTGGACTTTATAAATATGCCTTTGGCTCGGCCCCAGGAGCAGGAGTTCCAACGCGAAAACTTTGCACTCCATTCAACGCTGTCACGCTTTCTCAAAACTTGATATTAATCCCTACTCTATATCACCACGGCTGTCCAGATCAACAGCCATGCATTTCTTCTTCTCTTTCTCGCTTTTGGCGTCATGTGTCGCCGCCTCACCTGCGCTCCAGCCTCGCTCCTTCATGGAGCCTACGATTGAGAGCCTGCCACCCCGTAAGTATCCATCTGATTCCGGTCGCTCACCCTCTGGAAAAGAAAGAAGGAAGGAAAAATAGCAACAATCAACCAAATCGGCTGAACTCACAACAACTTACAATCTGACACCTCTCACACAGCAACCGAGGACGGGTCCCCCGCCCGGGCTGCGCAGACCTCGCCGACTGCTTCTCCTGGGCCTCCAACCAGTGCAGCGAAGCCGCAAACTCCGGCCTCCTCGTCAAGGCCTACTGCCTCGAGGAGTACTGCTATGCGCTCTGTCCTCCCGTCCTCCCGGCCGCCTTGTCTGGCTCGGAAGAGGACGACGGCTATTTGACGGACGCAGTCGTCCAGGGTGAGGGGTCTCTGGTGACGGAGCCTCCCTTCCCGCTGCCTACCGTCCTTCCTCCGGGGAAGAAGCCCAAGACAACTGAGTCCAAGACGCACAAGTCGAAGGCGAAGGCGTCCAGGTCTCACAAGTTCAAGGCCTCTAAGCCGTCCAAGTCGACGGCTACCAAGCCTCCCAAGGGGCCCGAGGTCACGCTCACGGTCTCCAGCATTTTCATCACCAAGCCTCGTGTCACCAAACCTGCTACGAGCGGGCACGGGTTCACGTCAGCTCCCTTTCCGATGCCAACCATCACAGGGGCGTAAAGTCTCGCACGGCGCTCTTGCGAGTCGGCCATGTGGGACTTGACGACCGCCTAGCCAGCTAGTAAGTAAGCTCCAGAGGGAAGAAGCAAGTTGAGGGATGGCACGACATTCAAATAAAAGAATTTCCTTCTCCAGAATTTGTGGGGAACAACTGCTAGTGCTTAATTAATAATATACAGTTCCGGCCCTGTCTATCCTATAAAAATGAATCCTATGCTTCCCAAGAACCCAGTCTTGGCCCAATGCAACATGTCTACTGTATCCTGTATGCCACAAAAGCAGATACGAACGGCGCGCGAACCAAACCACACTATAATATCACAGTCTACCAGAACAGACGATCTCCACGGAACTTCACCGTCTGCTCGTACCTGCTCAGCCCCTTCAGGGCGGCGGCATCACGCTCGGGGAATCCCTTGAACGATAAGGCGTACGTGGCCACGGAGTGAGCAACCAGCTTGGTGTTGATCTCCCACGTAGTGGCGTTTACATTGCCCCTGTCGTCGCAGAGCTGGTGGTAGCACGGGTCGTACCACTCGCCCGCCGTACCTCCAAACATCTCAGCCTCTTCGGGCGTCTTGATGCCTTCGGCGCCAGTAGCGATGCCGCCCGCAGGAATTCCCGCGCGAATGAAGCCGTCGTAGTCACTGCGGCCGTCAAAGGGGACGAGCGTGTAGTTGAGCCCGTGCGCTGTGTACCAGTCGATGTAGAGGTTCTCAGCTCCTCGGAACCGGCCGGGTTCTCGTCGTTTGTGGCATTGTAGACCTGGTAGGCGTAGTTGGGGCTCGCGAGCATGTCGTAGTCCATAAAAAGGCGAATTTTGAGGTTCTCCTCGGCGGAGATGGTAGAGGCGTAGAACTCGGACCCCAGGAGCCCCTCCTCCTCGGCCGACCACCAGCCAAAGCGCACACAGTTGTTCACACGGAAGTTGGTGAGGTGCGTGGCGATCTCAATAAGCGACAGAGAGCCGGACCCGTCGTCGTTGATGCCAGGACCCTCGGCCACGCTGTCCGAGTGGGCTCCCAGCATGACGCAGTTGTCCGGGTCGCCCTCCGTAGTCTGGATGACGATGTTGCGAGTCTCGATTGTGCTGACGACCCCGTCGATGTATGCGATGGCATCGACGGCCTGCCCGCTCTGGAGCTTCTCCACGACGGGCTCGACTTCGTCCAGGTCGATGCCGAATGTGGCCACATGGTCATCCTGAGGGGTGCCCATGGTGCCGTGCAGGGTGCCCTTCTCGTTGTTGTATATCACTGCGGCGATGGCGCCCGCACGGCCAGCGAGGGCAGACTTGTCGCCGAAGGAGCACGAGCCGCGGCGGATGAGTGCGATGTTGCCCCTGACGCTCGCAGGGTAGTCCTTGGAGAAGCAGCCCTCCTCGCCGACGAGGACAAGATCACCATGCACAGGCTCCTTGTCCTCGGTGGGCGGGGTCAGGCTCATCGGTGACGCCGACCTCGCAACAGCATCGCCCAGCACGAGGCGTGACTCGAAGACGCTCCCGGAGTATGCCGGGAAGGGCTGCTGGACGATCTTGTAATAGCTTCCCAGCTTCGATATGGCATCCTGGATGTACTTTAATGTTCCCAGATGTCCTGTACATTTGTTAACGACATCTTACCACCGGCTGGGAGACGGCATCAGGCCCATGTGGAGGGCCACAGCAACAAGTCCTCACCTTCGCTACCAATCACCCGCGTCGGTCGGTTGTAATCATGCCAACTGAGGTTGGCTATCTCAAAGAGCTCTTCTGACCTCCTGACCAGCCTGTCGCCTGAGATGGCAGCCTGTAGTGCCTCGCTGTCGACCAGAGGCTTGCCGGAGCTTGGTGACAGCGGCAGCTGGTGTGAGTCGTCAAGCAGAGGCTGCTGGAGGGAGGAGGCGCTCGATCCGTGGAGGAGTGCTGTTGCGAGTGCCGCGAGGCATACGCTCTTGTATGCAGCCATCGCCAAAGCTAGAGTGAGAGGATTCAAGTGACGGTGTTGAAGGATGCTGAGGTGGACGGCGACTTGTCGTTGTGTTGGGCTGGAGATGAGTACATAGTAGGTACGGACAGTCGTGACTACTGTGGGCTGCTGATAAGGTATCACGCGAGCCCCTGGTCTGCCGCTTGCCGGGGTCAATCCCAGCTCGCAGGGGGTGCCTGGCAGCATGACCTGGCACAGTCCTCTCCCATCCTTGCCATCGTCGGTATACTTATTTTTTTTTTATTCCTTCTATAGTTCATTGTCTTTTCTTTGTTCTTCTCACATCGGATGATACCTCACTACACGATACAGTAGACAGAACTGCCCGTGATCACCCCTAATCGACATAAAGTTTTGACGATAGCTGGCCGTTTCCTTGGTGGAGAGGCAGAAAATCGGGGTACTTCGTTGGTGGCAGACGACGGGGCGAACGGAACCCTCTAGCATAGTGGTCATGTATCTTGGTTTTCACCACACCGATAGGCTAAGAAACATCAGCTATGTGATGCATATTTTATCTTCAGGCATTGTTCTTTTTTTTGTCTTTTTCCTTTTCTTCTCCAATTGTTACTGAGCAGCAGGGAGCGAGGGACACCAGAGAAGCCGGGGCATTAAAGTTTAGCCTACACGCAAGTCATCTCGTCCTGGTTTCTTCGTTTCTGACAGGACCCAAGCTCCCCTCGGAATGTTCCTTTGAGCGGTAGCGATGTGCTTGCAGCTCACTAGGAACCCTGCCTGGGGTCAGCATGGCATTTTGTCCGTACTGGATCGCTCTCGATCGCCCCGAGGTCGTCTATCGCGGTCCAGCCTCGCAGGGACAGCGCGCCATCTACGTCATGAGGTGACATTGCGCCGCCACCTTGCAGACAGCAATGCGCGGGAGATGCATGCTAGATGGGCTCTCAAAAGACCAAGGGAGGGACGGGAAAGGGAGGTATCGGTCCTGCATAAGCTCTGCTGTAGGCAACCAGCGTCTTAGAAGAGGGCTTTGTTTGAATCCCTCAGCGGCCTTTTCCTCCAGTGTTTCGAGAGATTATTCAAAGTACTCACCGGCGACTGCTCGTCCGAGGCGTCTTTTCGGCCTTTTCCCTCTCGCGGACGACGGCCCACACTTCCAGGCCATAACCATGAAGCTCCTCTCCCCCGTCTCGACGGTGGTATCGGCGTAAGTCCTTGTATATCTCCCGGGCGCGGTCGGGACATGAAGAAGCTCACAGCGCAACCCCTCCAGGGCCACCCTGAGCGCCGCGCAGGCTGTACTGACCACCTCCACCCCGATCTCCACGCTGTCAAGCACCATCTACTCCGAGATCACCACCGCCACCGCCACGACTTCCTCCGCCGGCGCCCAGGCCGGTTGTCCCACCGTCACCCCTGACCAGCAGCATCTGCAGCAGCTGTGCGCAGCCGGACTGCGTCGAGGTCGAAGCCCTCACCCAGTCCTGCGGCTGCCCCGACGCCATCCCGACCGTCTTTGTCGACTTCTCGTGCGGGTCTGGGTGTGCGGGGCTCGGGTGCAGGGCCGACTACGTCTTCTTCACTGAGAACTGTACTGCGCCGACAGGGAGCGCCGGCGGTGCGTCGTCCTCGAATTCCTCGGCGGCGGGCTCGAACTCAACTGTGTCGTCGACGGTGACTGGAGCTGGAGGATCGAATGGCACCACGACGGGGCTAGGCGCCACCTCGACCTCTACGAGCACACAGACAACGGGGTCGGGATCGGGGACTGGGTCGGCTGCGTCCAGTGCGACGAGCGTTGCGGCTGCGGCGGCAAGAATAAGACCATTCTGGGTTGGCTGGTTGTAGGAAAACAGCCTGCTTTGGTTGTTGCAGATGTGTTGAGAAACAGTTGCTCCTGCTTTGTGTTACATAAGTGTACAGTACAGCATGGGTTGTATTGCTGGTTGGGTCAGGGGGAGGTGTGCGTGTGGCTGCTGCAATAACTGCCATCGTCTATACATAATTCCTTACTTTCAGAGCATACAGGGAGGCCTTTAATTTCAGCACACATGTCAAACTAATGAATACAACACCATTTCAGAGATACTACTGCACATCGCCTCCACTGCATGCCTCTGGTCCATAGCCTCCCTGGCCTGGGAGCACTGTTGGGAGCAAACTGCCGCTTGCTGAACCAGGATGTGAGATGAAGATTCCTACGTCATCTCAATTCTTGTCACAAACGCCAGTAAGAATTCGGACGGGCTGGTCTCCACCGCACCAAAATTCTCTCCCGCGGACTCCACAGCATCAACATACTTGGATACTCATTTTTGCACGGTTTTCCAACAAGCAATAGGTCCGTTGGCCCAATGGCAAGGCGTCTGACTACGAATCAGGAGATTGCAGGTTCGATCCCTGCACGGATCATCTCAAAGGAGCTCAGTATCATGAGTCTTGACTTTCTCTTTTTGCTCTTTCCTCCCGGCTGTATTCGCAGGTCGAGGTGATGAACATTTAGGCATGACGACAGCCTGCCTGTTCATCGCCTACATACTACAGCAGGGCCTACCAATTTTTCCTTCGTTCCCTGTCTCATCCAAGTTGGTATACCTAACCCAGGCGTCCCGTCTTGTTTGTTCAGCCACCAGTACTCACCACTCCTGTTCATGCTCGCTCCCTTGATCCCACCCTGACACCTTGACGGGGCTGCAGCACAATCACTCACAAATCTCCCTGATGAGCTCAATGTATCCTGCAGCAGCCACGGCAGTAAGAATGTGCCACCAGCCGTGAAGCTCCAGGAGATATGCCCACGGGAGCCCAACTGCCTCCCGCAGCGCCCGCAGCGGAGGGCAGAACTCCAGGTCGATCAGCCACAGGGTCAGTGCCACCACCATGGTCCCTGTCGAGGACCAGAACCGCCTCGAGACCCTCGACGCCCCCGGCGGCTGCGGCGCGCCGGGCCGCTGGCGGTAGTACGACAGGTACAGCGCGCGCGTCCAGAGCATGTTCTCCATGATGAAGAACGAGCCCCAGTGGAGCTCGACGATCCTCGTCTGGTGGTACACCGCGGAGATGAGGACGACCGCGGAGAGCAGGGCGATGGTGATGGTCCTCTGGGTCCTCGGGGCGTAGCCCGTGGTGTAGAGCGGCTGCAGCAGTGCGGAGCCGAGGAAGAACATGGACATCTCGTCGAGGAACTGGGTCTCGCGGTGCAGGGTTGCGTGGAAGATGAAGGAGAAGATCCCGATGAACAGGAGGGAGATGGCCATTGTGTCCATGCCGCCGAGGATGCCTTTTCGTGCATCTCGATGTGAGATCTTGAAGGCGTAGTATACTTATTTTTATTGTCCGTCAGCAGCTGTGGCCTGTCTAGGCCTTCTCGGGAGGGGGGCAAAGGTCAGGAGCCGGCACATGGCTTACCGTAAGCGAGGTTCGTGAAGGTATTGAAGAACTCGGCTATGTACTTGGTGATGGCGTAGTCCTCCTCGCAAAAGCTGTCCAGCGGGTCATTATTAGTAGATGTTGGGGAGAGATTCTGGATTGCCACGGCATTCTAGGCGAGGGGTCAGGCACGTCACCACAGAGACGCAGCGTCATGCCTTCGTTTGCTAGGATTCATACTGACTTTGCTGTGCTGGACGGAGGGCCCCAGTATCCCATGCTGGAGAACGGATCCTGGCCAGGATCATGGCGGCTTCGATGAGCCATGACTGCGGCCGATGATAACAACGAAGCTTGAGTCCACTACAAGCTCAGGCTACCTGAGATCGCTAGGCTTCAGAGTCAGGCGCGCAGAGGCAACAGTCAACTGACCCTCAAGGTGACCTAGTAGCGAATCTTGGCTGCTGATTGAGAGGGTGTTGAGGGTTTTGTGCGCTGAGAGGTGCTTAGTGAGAGCATCGTGCCACGTTTGGACAGCTCAGAAAAACAGAGGGATGCCACACCCGAAGTTGAACCGTGCAAGGGTTGCCAATCTCTCGAAAACGCCTGCCACACGCTAACAAGCAGGGAACTCCACTCCATCTCTGCACTCACGCTTCAGCACCTCAGTAGCACTCATAGTCAGCCAAATGAAGAACTACATTCACCAAAGAAATCTTGTAGCGCTAATTGAAGAGCATGGGATGCTGGATATTGTTGCTTGCGTGTTTCCAGACAAAGTCATTTCCCGTAAAATTCAAAAGGCTTGCAACAACAGTAAGTTCGAGCTGCTGTAGGGCTTGAACACCTGTAGTGAGCGGCACCCAATGGCCTCAGGAAGACGGGCTGTCATCAAGAGTCGGGCTGATCGGTCTCCTGCAGATAACAACAGTCTTATATATGCTCCCTTCTTTTCAGCCTCCAGAATAATACATCAGGTTGTATATCAGGTCGGCAAAGCCTAGGCTGAGCGGGGAGGGGGGAGAGGGTTAACTTGCGAGTCTTGGATATTCCTCATCACTTTTCAAACGTTAATCATCTGGAATAAAGCGGCTTGTATACAAATAGGACAATTCTATAATGACTCATGGTAGAGTTCTCAAAGGTCCAAGTGATTTCTTAGGTCTACTCTATGGTCCTGGGTGAAACACAAAAAATTGTGATTGAGGAGAAGCGTGTCTGATGCCCAAGCGCTCTGAATCACAGCCCACAACCAGTTGTTCGTTTTTTGGTTTTGTTTTTTGCCTGGGCCGAGTATATAAGTACAGCGTTTTATTTGCCAAAATACTCCCACAAACCGCGTCTAATACACTGCCAATTTAGGGAGCTCCCTCCGATATTTCAAATAAAGCTTTCCAGCACCTGCAGCAGCCAGCAACCTCACAGGTACATCAACCTTGAAGACTAGAAAAGACAAATCTTGACATCATGAACTATTGTTTCCTCGCCATGAATTTGCCACAACTGTTGTTGGGCACCAACTTCTTCGTAACAACCTCTGCATCCCTCCTTCGTAATGACGAGAACTGCGTGAAGTGGTCTGTTGCCGTTCCAGATGCGTTGAACTACACCACTATAAAGCCCCCTCACCTCACCATAGAAGCTGTAGCCAATGTCACTTGCGATTCTCCCAAGAACTCAGGTTATGCTTTTGCGATTTTCCTAACAGGTAGCGATAGCGCCGACCGTGTGGCCGACCCTCACATATCCCATACCTTCCTCATAGGTAACGGTACGAGCCTTCTCTCATTTCTTTGCACCTGTCCGCCGCCTGGCCCATATTGAAGGTGGGCTCAAGAAGTGCAGTGAATTACTAATACTATATACATCTGAGTAGATACCGCTGACCTCTCTGCTAAAGCAACCACGGAGTGGTTGTACCCCTCCCGGGAGCAAATCAACTTCCCTCCAACAACACAGCCCTCAACCCCAGCTACGCATATCAGGTATGTATAAAGAATGCTTCTGGCTTGATCCTTGCCAGCTCGCCAATTTTTTATCTTGAGCCGTATACAGACGATTCTGCGGGCGTGATCATCGCTCAGGTCACTCTGTTAGCTGTACTTTTCTGCGGGCTCGTGCTGCTGTTGGCATTGTGTGGGCAAAAGATCTGGATGTTGATTGGCCGGCGCTGGACACAGAGTCGGGGCAGAACAGCAGACAGGGCCATGACCATCCACGACGTCCATCATCGGGTCCCGGGATTCCGGCTCGACCGCGGCCGTTCCGAGGTGAGGACCGGCGGACCTCGAAGCGGGTGGCCGCGATCCGGGAGTGAGACGCGGCGGGAGATTTTGAGGACGAACATCGTGCATCTAGGGCCCCAGGGGGATGATGGTATAGAATTGCAGACTCTGACTTCCGTGGTGACGAGGACGCCCCCGCCTCAATATGGAGAAGAAGATACTGAGAGGCCGCCGAGTTACGTGAGTATTATTGAGTCACCACCGAGGTATGAGAGCCCTCGGTATGACGGCTCGGCCGCCTACTCAGAGCGGCCACGGCTTGTGAGGCCTCGCAGATCGGGTAATTTACCTCGATGATCTCCTCGGCGCAAAGACAAGGTATGCGTAGAACGCGTCGTCCATATGGTCGTAATGTTAGTGCCAGAGGACCACTTGACCAATCACATAATAGTAGTATGGCATACATAGCGTATCTGTTTTCCGTAATTAATTCAGATATCAAAGTCATGAGTGGGCGGTAATTTAAGTTCAGCAAGGTGCTATTCGCTTTTGATAATTACGAGTTGGCAGACAAGAATATACTGTACTTCCTGCCCATGGGACCGTCAAGTACAGCTAGCAGTGAGAGACAAGGTAAACTGACTCTCGGCCCTGAAATGGCAGGGGGGGGTTCGTCTCTTTTGTCAACCATAATGACAATATGCGTGAGTTGTCGAGGTGAACCTTGAAAGGCCGTCCAATCTCGTATACATCGGTGGGCATCGCCCGGGACTCGCAACAGCACAGCCATCGATAAAATGGAGACTAGAGTCTAAGATATGCCGAGGCACCTCAACATTTTTTGCATACATGTAGCGAGAAGTTTATCAATGGCTGCTCGCTACCACTCCTCCACAGTTTTTTTTTTTTAAAAAAAAAGGGAAAGACGAAAAAATTCTCAATATCAAGAATACGATCGTCACTCCCGCTTGGCGATTAATACCTACACAGGGTAGATACATGTGTGCTACATATACTCTGTAGTGATGCTGTAGCAAGGAGCAACCTTCCCACTGCCGGCATCTCCAAAACCGAAACCCGATTTCCGTTTGCAGGGAGGAATGAACTTTTTCTAAGTCCAAGCCACCCCCCCCCACCAAGAGCCACCACCAGGTCCACCATGTATACGATTGGCAGACAAAAAATTCCAAGGCCCCGTCGCCACAGCAGATTTTGGGCCTCGGCACACCTGTATCTGTATTACCAAGCTCCCCCTATCAGGCCAGGAAAGGAAAAAGAGGGCAAAAAACAGAGAGACAAGACCGCAACCGCCATTACAAACTAACGTTCCTAGGCTCTTTCCAGGCTCGCACCCAGGACAGAGACCCATGGATAAAAGGAAGGATTTTTTGGGGGGGAGGGGTTTTTTCTTTTTAATTTTTAAGCGGTGGAGATAGGATGCTGTATTATTCATCCATCACGTCACTTCACGGAGTCTCCGTCGAAATACTGTCTTCAGAATGTTCCATATTCGACGATGAAGGGCCCCGCCCCCGTATAATAGACAGGCTTCTATTATCTTTTGTCTCGTCATCCCATGACTCGCGAGGAAGTGTCAATATATTCTTAAAAAGCTCACGACCTGCCGTGTTACGTCTCAGTCCTTGTGTGCCCATCCTCGGTGCTCAACTGCTGATATCACTGCTACACCTATCACCTCCCTCTCTTCCCCCTTCTCCTCCTCTCCCCCAAAAAGACACACAAAACCATCCATCAACACAACAATGTCGACCCCAAACAAGACCTTCGTCTTCCAGAAGCTGCCCCAGGGCCTCCCGGTCTCCGGGCAGGACATCCTGGTCGAGGACCGCCCCATCGACCTCAACGCCGTGCCCCAGGGCGGCCTGGTCGTCAGGAACCTCGTCGCCTCTTACGACCCTTACATGCGCGGCCGCATGCGTGACGCCAGGATCAAGTCCTACTCCCCCGCCTTCGAGCTGGGCAAGCCCATCGGCAACAACAGCGTCTCCAAGGTCCTCAGGTCTGACGTCCCCGACATCAAGGAGGGCGACCTGGTGCTGGCCTACTCACCCATCGCCGAGTACGCCGCGCTGCCCAAGGAGCTCATCGCCGCGGGCCGCGTGCGCAAGCTGCAGAACCCTCACGGGCTCGAGCCCAGCCTGTTCCTCGGCGCGCTGGGCATGCCGGGCCTGACGGCCTGGTCGTCGCTGTACAAGATTGGTCAGCCCAAGAAGGGCGAGACCATCTTTGTCAGCAGCGCGGCGGGCGCCGTTGGCTCCCTTGTTGGCCAGATCGCCAAGCACGAGGGCCTGCGCGTCATCGGCAGCGTCGGGTCGGACGAGAAGGCCGAGTTCGTCGTCAAGGAGCTCGGGTTTGATGCCGCCACCAACTACAAGAAGGAGTCTACCGCTGAGGCGCTGAAGAGGCTCGCTCCTGAGGGTATTGATATCTACTACGAGAATGTCGGCGGCGAGATGCTGGAGGCTGCCCTGGACGCTATGAACAACAACGGGCGTGTCGTTGCCTGCGGAATGGTGAGTTCATATTCAATTCCCTCGCCTTTCAAATCTCTTTAGCTGCAGTTCGTGAGAAGGTGGAGGACTAAACTTTGCTGATTAATTTTTTTATTTCATACAGATCTCTCAATACAACATCAAGGATCGCTCAGAGAGCTACGGTGTAAAGAACCTCGCCAACATCATCACCAAGAGGATCACCTTCCAGGGATTCATCGTCGGCGACGCCGGCTACGGCCCTGACTACTTCCTGGAGCACCAGACCAAACTGCAGGGCTGGCTTCACGATGGCTCCTTCAAGGCCAAGATCGACTACACGGAGGGTATCGACAACGCTTCTGAGGGCTTCTTGAACATGCTCCAGGGCAAGAACTTCTGGCAAGGCTGTTTTGAAGATTGCGGATGCTTAGATACCCTTTTGCTGCAGCGGGACCGAGGAAAATACCGAACTCGGTTGCGAAAAATAAAAAGAAAAAAATAACAGTTCCCAGACACGCGGATCTATCCATCCCCAAACGGACTATCGCCTTGCACCCGTCTTGTTGAGATTACAAATTAGTGTTATACTGTGCGAGTCTTTTCTTGTTTGTATAGGCCGCATCATTTCCAGTGAGCACTGGGGATGGTCATCCTTTTAGTGCTCCCACATATACTATTAACCAGTCAGTTGCAACACAGAGCAACCTTTCCATTTTTTTCTTCTTTCTATACGGTACAAGTCGCCGTCGTTGAAGTAAGATAGACATGTGATTTATTCGTCTTGCGCCACCGACTTATCCCTTCTCAATTCCTCTATTAATGCAAGGGGTTGGGCTTAGTTAGTAATGATCACGGCCCTGGGGAGTGACCAATCGCATATAATGGTGACTCCACTTATATGATCATCACAGAGTCTCATGGTGAAGTGCTGGAGACAATAATGCGAAGTGTTCGGGCGTAAAAACGGTGGTGCATGACACTTGTCACTATTTACCGGTAAGTGGTATAAGTGTATACATGCAGCTCAAGATACACACAGCCTCTGTGCATAATGGCATAATAATATATCTTTTCTCTACCCAACGCCATACCTTGTGGAGATAACCAATTACCTCTAATCCGAGCCGGTGCCTTCACCCCTTAGCCCTGTCGCACCTGAAAATGCTTCTCCGTCCAGTCAAGGATGAGATGTCAGCCTCAGCGCTGCCGATCAAGACGGGGCACTGCACGCCGTCGATGACGCCCTCAAGGAGAGAGCATGGTCTAGGGACCATTGCATGGCGGTGGGAGTGCGTGCCGCCGGTGGCGATCTTGTCGAACGCGTCGTCAAACTCGGCACGGCGCCCGGTCCGGTACAAACCGACTGCCTCGGGGGCGGTGCGGACGCGGTACACGGCGCCGAAGTCCCAGAGGCCGTCGTAGGTGATGACGTGGAAGCCGCGGTCCAGGGCCGAGGGGCCGTGATGGTGCAGCGCCGTTCCCGAGGAGCAGGGCTGGCGGGATCGGGGACTGGACCAGCGGCGTGGAAGTAGATGACGGGAATCCCGAAGTCGCCCTGGGCGCTCTTCGGGGCGTGCCGGGCGCCGTTGCCCAGCATGGCCAGGGCACGGTCAGCGCAGGCCGTCTGCCTCTCCCAGAGGGTGTTGATGCGCGGGTCCTCGGGCTTCCCGTGCAGGTACAAGTCGCTGGGACTCGGTGGGTCTGGAGTCCGGGGAATCGCCGACCCGAGCCTCCACTTCGGCCTCGACGGGGGGTGGGCAAGGGTGTAAAGGGCATCATGCCAGCTCTCGAGGTCGCCGGCCTGGATCACCTGAGCCAGCAGTGCCAGCCCCCTCAGACCGCTGCCCCCATAGCGGCTCGGAGACAAGACCGTCAGGAGCTCGTAGCTGAAGCTCTCGTCCTGGGCAGCCACGCTGAAACCTTACCACCTGTGGATACTTATCGGGACTCGGAACAAAACCTTGACGAACTGGCCAAAGGCTGTTGAGTGGTGGGCGGGCGAGCATGAAGTCTTGGTGCAGCGTGCTACGGCTGACCAGAAGCGAGATAAAAAATGCGACCAGAGCAGGAAGCATTCAGCGCCGCGGCGATGCTGTTGGTGATCCTTCTCAACAGCCCGAGTGCCACGGATGCTCTAGGGTAAGCTTGGACGTCAACAACACGGCGAGTACACAGTACTACGGTAGGCACTGCAGTGTCTCTTGCATACACCGCCGGCGGCGGCTCCACGGCACAAATCCTGGAGGGTTTAGAAACAGCCTGCCCGTTGACCGTGCTCCATGGCCGGGCTGGCCTGTGAGAGCGGTGAATGGAGATGACTCGATAGATCATGGTCAGGGCATCGTAAATTCCAACCACAGTCTTGATGGCGTCCACGCTGGCATCGATCAACACCACCTGAGCACACAAGGGTGGAGCCACGCCGTGCTTGCGGATCATGACGTGTCGGCAGAGAGGAGAGTGGTGCGTCTTATGTGCTTGTGTGGAAATGCCAGCGTCGTGCAAGGTGTGAGAGAGCTGGCGTCCCCTTCTGGGTATCATCTATTTTAGTACGCACGTGTGTGCCATAGGAGTATACGAGGAGCCCCCTGGCGATCTCCACAAGGAAGAGAACATGGCTGTCTGGTGTTGGCAATGCTCGTCTTGCAAGAGGACAGAAAGATAAGGCGAGGAAGAATGTCGGTGACCAGCGGACACCGGCGACCCGGCCACCGCCTTCTCTCTGCAGGGCCAGGCGCCAGCTGAGGCAGGCACCACCCGCCTGGGTCGTCGACCCCGCCGTGTTTCCATCTTATCTTCACGTGACCTGCCTGGAATCTGGCGATTACGCATCACGACATCTGCAGGTGCTCTTGCAAATCAGCGGCTGCTTCCTATAAGGCTTATTCCCTTCACTAACACACATCCTATTCTGGGACGGCCGCTGGGTGCCATCTACACGACCTGGTATCCTGGATATCATCATCGGGTCCCGACTATCAAATCACGACCGGAGGACCAGAGGGAAGAGAAAGGACAGCCAGAACCTAATCGGGTCTGATTTTTTTGGGGGGGTGGTTGTGGCACACACGCACACACACACCAGCGAAGAAACGACTCCAATACAGGGGCGTACGAGAGAGAGAGACTGTATCTTGTATCTGCCGGCCCACGAGTGGGTGGGCCCATCCAGACGAGGGGAAACATCCTATTGTATACGTACTCCTTAGACAGGGTTGTCGCGTCCTCTCGTTCTTTCTTTTGGATGATAAGTATGGCCAGCATGCTGCCTCTAAGAACGGCGACCATGCCCGCAAGGGCCTCCCTTTATGCCAGGGCTGCTGGAGGTCGCCGAGGTTACACTGCGAGTTGCCGGCACGGATACACCACAAGCTCAGCCACCACCACGGCTGCCACCGCCGATAACCTCCTGAACAGCAACAAACCCAGATCATTGTCATCCTCGCCGTCGCCGTCGTCATCGTCATCTCTGTCATCACTAGTCCGTGCGCGCGGGAACAGGCGCACCATCACCAACACGACCACGACCGCCATGGGAACCATCACGCCGCCGCGACAGTTCCACGGCTCACAGGGCTGGACAAGGATGTACTCTAGTGACCGCAGGTACGAGGCTGTGGTCGTCGGTGCCGGGCCGGGCGGTATCGGCGTCGTTGGCAACCTCCTCGACTTGCAGGAGAAGCCGATACTATGGGTCGACGGCGAGTTCGACGGCGGCCGACTGAACAAGCACTACCGCGAGGTGCCCTCGTGAGTCTTTTTCTCTCTCTCTCTCTCTCTCTATTGCTTTCTTTGACCTGCCCGACATGGCTTGGCAGCAACGCACTCGGCTGACCTGTCTCCTCCCCCCTTTCTCTTTCTCTTCCTCTCCCCAGGAATACCAAGGTCAAGTTCTTCACCAGATATGCCGAAGGGGTTGAGGCTTTCAGGGAGGTCAACAGGGCCACACCCGAACCCAACGCCATGAGCCATCTCCTCAGCCTGGACCCGGAGCAGACTTGTCACATTGCGCAGGCCGCAGACCTGTGCCTGATGCTGACCGAGGGCCTGGGCGAGTCCAAGGAGGTGTTCAAGCACAAGGGCAGGGTGACGGACGCCTCATGGTCAAACGTGAGTTCTCCTTCACCGCTCCAAACCCAAATACACCTTGATTGAATCTCAACTTTCATACTAACACCTCCGCCCCCTTTTTTCTCCCCGCGTCTCGGATAGTCAACCTGGACCGTCACCATCTCACCCTCAGACCCCTCCTCTCAGGCCACCCAGGTCGACGCCAGCCGCCTCATCCTCTGCACCGGCTCGTCGCCAATCACCGGCGCGCTACCTCTCCAGCACCACCAGCGCACTTCTATCCACCTGGACACGGCCCTCTCGCCCACCCTCCTCTCCAAAGCCCTGCCCCGCAGCGGGGAGTTCAGGTCGCCGTCATTGGTGCGTCCCACTCCGCCATCCTCGTCCTGCGCAACCTCTCCAACCTGGCCTCCACCACCCACTCGCACCTGCGCATCAAGTGGTTCACCCGCCACCCCCTCCGCTATGCCGAGGAGCGCGACGGCTGGATCCTGCGCGACAACACCGGCCTCAAGGGCGAGGTCGCCACCTGGGCCCGCCAGAACCTCGAGCCCGACGTCCTCGCCGCCTCCCCCGTCTCGCAGCACCTGGTGAAGGTCGCCACCGCCCGCGATGACGAGGAGGAGACGTACGTGCGGGAGCTGGCCGACTGCACACACACCTGCCAGGCTATCGGGTACAAGACTGATCCGCTGCCCGTGCTGCGCGTCGAGGGGAAGACGGTGTCGCCCAGGTTCGACCACGCCACGGGGGGATTCGCAGACAAGGAGACGGGCGAGCAGATCCCGGGTCTATATGGTGCCGGGATCGCCTTTCCGGAGAGGGTGGTCGACCCGGAGGGGAACGTCGAGTACGCTGTGGGACTGTTCAAGTTCATGAACTTTTTGAAGAAGGTGGTGCCGGCGTGGAAGACCTAGGTGGGAGGACGGGGCCCTCACTTTCACGCACACACTCGCTGTGAAGTACACCTCGGGCCTTGTGGAATGTAATGAGGAAAGATGCGGGGGAGGAGGGAAAGACCTAGAGAGGAGGCTTGCATTGACAGAACGGATAGAATGGCATGCATTGTAGACCTGCATCGCAGCGAAGAACAGAATAGACAAGATGAGCGATTTTCCAGTGTGTTCAATCTGTTCCCATATGGTCAGGTGAATTGGTCGCCGCCGTTCTATATCGTGGTCCCGTGCATCCACCTAGCGAGCCCTGTGCAACCACCCTCTCCCGGGCACGACTGCAGCATCACACACAAAGCGCCCTCTGCAGTTGGTCCATGGTAATATCTCCTTCATTCAAGGGTAGCGCCTCAAAAAAGTTGCCAGTGCAAGAAAAAAGGATGCCTCCATCCCGGATCGAACGAGAGACCTTCGCATTGGACATGGTACAAGTGCGACGCGCTACCACTACGCCATAGAGGCGGCTCCTATCGGGTTATCAATTTCCAGGGTCTGTAGAGCTGTCTATAATACAAGACCATTCTAGGCGTCTTGTTTAACCCATGATTTTAGCCATGACTATACACAACTTTGAGGTTCTTCTTGTGATATTTCCAGCTGTACAGAGACTTGATCTTAAATCCACATCTCATCGGGAAGAAATTGGTATTGTCACAAAGAGATGGTAGTGGAAGAACGCTGGCTGGGCCCGTGGACTTAACAACCTGCAGAGAGAGGGCTGTTGCGATCTGCGTGTTAACATTGGGAGGACCGTCAAAGAGACGGCGATCCTCCTTATTTTTAGTTCTCGGTATGTTTCTTGAAACCTACTTGTTCTTTCAGAGGCCTGCAACACTTCTCTTGCGGGCTCACTTTACTGGGCACCACATGAGCACATAATCAAGGCATATATAATTTGTTCCCCATCGTTGTAAGAGCTTCAGGGCAGATAATAATATATACAAGTATATGCTTTTATTTACATGACACGATAGCTGCCTCCAACAATATAGACAGACCTGTGATGATTGAAAACTCCGTTGGTATCATCGATGAGCACAAAAAGGAACACCCCAACTGCAAAGAGACATACGGCGCCCTCAGAAGATACTTTTGAGGAGCCATATTCCAAGACAAAAGCCCGCCAGCCTCAAGATCATAATGGACCAGTCACTCCTGACCCCGTCCTCCAAGAAAGTGGCTGCTGGCATTTCTGTCTCCTCGCCCTCCTCCTCCTGCTGCTGCTGCTGTTGTTCTTGCTCCCCCTCAGCCTCCGGCTCCTCCAGCTCCAGCTCCTCCTCAGGCTCCTCCCCGGGCGCCTCCACCTCCGTCACAGGATACGCAGCCGCGAAGATATTCCCAGACTTGAGCTCCACGATCCCCGTCGACCCGATGATATCCCCAGCCTCGTTCAGCGCCGCGGCCCTTACGTGCGTGACGTGGTCCGGCACGATAGGCAGCCAGAACTGCGTCTCGAACCCCTCGCGCTCGACGATCTGCAGGGCCTTGTCGGCACCGTCGAGGTCGTCGGGCGAGCTGCCGCCCAGCAGCGCCCAGCGGCGCACCTCGGTCGCGCCATTCCAGCTGACCCACACATCGACATCGCCGTGCTCGTCGCCGGTCCGGGCCGCGATGTCAGGTGGCCAGTACGGGGCGCCGAGCCAGTCCAGGCGGAAGGCCCGGTAGTTATCGAGCCCCTGGTCGCGATCGGGCCAGATGCGCCAGGGCCCGAACTGCACGTCAAACACACAGGTGCCGTCCGGGGTGTGCTCTGTAAAGGAGGGGTTCCGCCCCCAGCCCACAAAGACGTTGCCGTTGTCGAGGACCTGCACGCTGCCCTGGCTGACGCTGGCCAGGCCGGACGGGTGCAGGTACTCCTGCAGGAGCTGGACGGTCTTGGTCTCGCCATCCGCGTCGATGCGGATGTGGATGCCGCGGGAGCAGAGGCCGGGCACGCAGTCCGAGTAGCCCGTCACGCTGAGGTCGCTGTCGATGACGTGGTTGTCGAAGATGGTCATCTCCTTCTCGTCGGTGCCTGGGTAGAAGACGGCGTGGTGCTGCCAGGCCATGGTCAGGAAGGGGGAGGTGAAGTCCCGGCCCTCTGGGTAGGGGAGCTCGAGGAAGTCGTTGGCCTTGCCGCCCAGTGTCCAGAGGACCTGGCCCGTCGTGCCGCTGATGAGGTAGACGGCGTGCATGTGGCGGGCGGAGATGAGGTAGTTGCCCGCCCTGCTCTTCTGTATGCTGTTGATGTGGAAGAAGTCCCAGCTGTGTCCAGTGTCAGAAAGGAGAGGCCTACCTAGCACGGCTGGCGAAGGAGACAGGAGAAGGGAGGGAGGGAGAGAGAGAGAGAGAGAAAACGTACCCGGACCGACCATTTCCCACAGGCTGGTACGAGTCCCCCATGTTGATATGGTCGGAGGCCCGCCACTGGAACAGGACCTCGTTGGTGTCGAGGTTGATCTCCTGAAAGATGCTGTCCTTTATATACCCCCTCCCAAAGGGCAGCGTGGTGCCCAGGAAGGGGCTCAGGTCCCAGGGGATCAGCTCGTACGCCGTCACGAGCGCGGTGCCGTGGCCCGTCATCTCAAACTCGTGGATGTCGGCCTTCACCTTGAGCTTCTGCGCGGCAACGAGGTACGTCTCCCGGTACGTCTGGTCAAAGGCGTGCGCGTACCCGTCGCCCAGCCCGATGCCGCTCATGGGCCCGCCGTAGAAGGTCAGGTACGCCGACCCGCGGTCTCCTGCACGCGCACGTTGAAGCAGGCGTCAAAGGTGCGGTTGATGTAGACGGCGCTGAGGTCGTCGGTGCGCAGGATCAGCGGGCCCGAGTCCCTGGGCGGCGAGGCGACGCCCGAGTTGTGCCCGTCGTGCCGGAGGAAGATGTGCGATCCCCTCTGGGACATGGCCGTCCGGTTCCAGATGTTGACCTGGAGCTGTGGCGTCCTGGCGTTGACCGACTTGTAGACATTGTTGGGGAAGATGCCGAACTCGGCTGCGTTGTAGGCTGTGTAGTTCTCGTGGATCTCGTCTGCCCTGGCCAGGGCGGCGAGGTGGACGAGACGACGGCGAGAGGCAGAGGGCAAGCATCTTGGCTCTATCGGCACTCGGGGAAATCTCCCAACGAGTTTCGACAGCGACTCGCTGGGAGAAAGAAAGGCATAAAGAAAAAGAAAAGAGCAAAGGAAATAAAGGAAGAGAGCAAAAGAAGAAAAAAAGAAGGGAAGAGAAACAGGAGACAGCGCGCACCGGCTCGGCCAGAATAAGCTTAAGAGTGTATTTGTTGTCTTTTCTTCAACATCTTTTAAAAGTCTACTCCTTTTTCAAATGTTTAGCCCTTTTTCATCCATTTTCCCCCCCTTTCGAGAGGAGGATCTCGTGCACGACGGTTTGAGGGGTATTTTCTCTCTCTCTCTCTCTCCTCTCGCTCTTGTCTCTCTCCCCTCCCACATTGGTCTCGGCTTCGGGGCCACTCCTTTCATAATGAGCCTTTCCTCGTTGGTTCAAGGGTTTCAGGACAGGGTGGAGGACGCGTAAGAATGCGCCTGGCTATCAAATATGCAGGGCCGATCGCAGCTTGTGTGTGGAGATATATACATAGTACACTGCTGTGTATGGTAGCGGCAGAGAGGTAGAAAAGGGTCCGCTAGTAAGGGGGGAAGGACGCCACATCCCCTTTTCAGAAATACCAAAGTGCCATGTGGCCCCATCATGTCTATCCACTGGTCAAGAGACTCGCCCCTCCCCCCCTCCCTGGCGGATTGTGGGAATACCGGAGATCCGGACTTGCCCCTCGGCTGTCGTACGGGTTTCCGAAGTAGGAGAAAAAAAGAAAAAGTGGATGCGTTTCCAATAATCCAGGGCCCATGACTAACTAACTGCCTTCTACTCTTCCCTTTTTTTTTCTTTTCCCCTTCTCAAATACACTAGATCCCGCCACGGACCGGCCCAGCGATACACCCTCCCCCTCCCCCCACGGTCGTGAGGCTTGCGCAGGCCAAGACTTTGCGTCGCATGAGCCGCATTCGCATCAAGGGACCCTTTCCATAGGGGAACAGGGCTTGGCAGACTAAGAAAGTAAACGACACGGAAAACAACACATCCATCCAGGAGTCTCGTGTGTGTGTGTCCTGGATGGGTAAGTAGTCAAGAGGACAGGACACTCACTCGAGAGGCCTGTGGGGCCTGACAAGATTAGCAGAGTCAGCGGACTTTGGCACTCCGACACGGGGTCTAGTCAGCAGGGAATTCTTCCGGCCACATACCATAGTATGCACAGTCCGTCAGTTAGTGAGTCAGTTTTTTTCGAAGTGACGCGCGGCTTGATCGACGGTCTAATCATCATGATTGTATGGACAGTATGCTTTTTTTATCTCTGAGGCTTTTGTTTTGTTTCCCCAATGTCCATCACATTGCGTATCTTCTCTTCCGAGAAGTCTCTGGCCGACTCATCAAAGTTTCCTGTCCCGAGCTCCCATCACCGATCTTCATGCATTGTAGATCCCTTCCCAGTCCCCTACATCCGCGCCAGCACGCTTTGGGAGCAGCGGTCTGCTCCTGACCGTGGATATCATCCCGTACACTCTCCAGGGTGCAAACATGATCGGGTGCATTCACATTATCTATCGGTGGGATTTCAGCCACCTGCATCGGGTCCATATTCTCATCAGGTAGGGAGAGTATGCAATGCGAGACTACATATAGCTATTATATGGATCTCCTGGCTACCCTTTGTTTGGGTGGGGGGGGAGGGGAGGGGTGGAATACTACGAACTCACCGCCACCTGTAGTCTATACAATCGATGCACCGTTCAAGATTAGCCCGCCCCAGCTGTTCTTCAACAAGACCCACGACTGTTTAATAAAGTATGCTACAGTACTACTACGATTCTATTACTATGATCACTACTATACTGTCTAATACAATGACTAAGCGCCAACATTGTAGTTGTGATGCTTCATCGTACCGATCTGGAGTGTAATTATTACTACATATGATTTGTTGCTCTGCTTGTACTTGTTCTCTTATATATACACACACACATCTATATATATATATGTGTGTGTGTGTGTGTACATATGTATATAATCAACTTTCCTGGTTCCATCAGCTTCTCCTGCCCGTATACAGGATGGCGGCTGTCCTAAAAGGTAAGTACTCAGCACCCCGTCTTCCCCTCTCTCTCCTATCAACAAGATCACCCCTCACAACCCATTCTCAAATCCCAAACCAGCCTCCATCCTCACAGCCCCATACATGCCGGCAATATCCCCATCCCCGAGCCCTCCGCCCCGTCCCCCGTACGCCACCACCTTCTCCGCCCAATACACCACCGTTGCCGGGTTTCTCACCTCCACGCCACACCCCTCCGCCATCTCCAGCGCGTGCCGCGCGTCTTTCAACCCCAGCCCTACCGCGCCCGCCCTGCCGCCACCACCGCTTCCCCCTGCGGGCGCTAGGTAGTACTCGCCGCGCAGCATGCGCCCGCTGTACACGTGGAACGGGTTGGTGGCCGGGCAGGCACCGACGAGGCCGAGGTCCACGTAACGCCTCACGGCCTCAGCGCCCACACCGCATGCCTCGGCCAGGGTGAACGCCTCGGCCAGCTGGGCTGCGGCGCCGAGGGTGAAGGTGTTGGCCACGATCTTCATCCTGAGCGCCGTCGCCGCGGGCCTGTCGGGAAAGGGCCCGACGAGGGCGCGGGCGAGGACGCCGCGGCTGGCGCTGTTGCTGGTGCCGCAGCTGTGAGTACCTGTCAGGTACGGCGTGATCTTCTCAATGGCATCGGCTGGTCCGGCCGGGATGGCGAGCAGCAGGCCCGCCTCGGCAGCAGCTGGAGGGCCTAGGAAAGGACAGGCGACGAACACGCCCCCCTTGCGCACACCAGGGCCTCGACCCTGTCTGCCGTCTCGGGCGCGACGGTCTCGGTGCCCACGAGGATCTTGCCTGTGAGGTCTGCCTCTGCCGTGAGGGCGGCATAGGTCTGCTGGACGGCGTCGTCGTCGCTCACGCAGGTGAAGATGAGGTCGGCCTGGCGGAGGCCCTCGGTGATGGTGGAGACTACCCGGGCGGTGTTGGGAGCGAGGTGGTGGTCGGCCAGGTCGTGGGCGCGGTGCGGGGTGCGGTTGTAGAGGAGGAGGGGGCCTGTCAGGTTGGCGTGGGTTGTGAGGGAGATGCAGGCGCTCTGTGGTGGGCTGGTCAGCTGGGAGGGAATCGTCGATAGAAGTTTATTATATGAGAGGCGAGAGAGAGAAAGAGAGGGAGAGAAAGTAGGGGGCGGGTTGGGCTGGACTTACACGACCGATACTGCCCAGCCCGATCCACATGATAGCAGGCGACATCTTGTGAAAGGTTTTGGTCGAGGAATATGAATTGCTCGAGCCAAAAAGAGTAGATATGATACTATCGAGCGGGAACGGAAGAAGAAGAAAAAGACACAAGAAAAAGAGTCTGTTGTAGAAAGATAAAGTACTATAAAGAGAATATGTGAGATGTGAGTATTCAAATCTCAGTCACCACAACCGAGAGAAGAAAGAAAAAAAGATAGGGGGAAAAAAAGAAACTCTTCTTATATACTCAGCCATGCACAGGAAAAAGCAGATTCTACTGAGAACCCCCCTAGCCAGCCATGGCTGCACCACAATCATCGTCAAGTCTGCCTCCGCGGGCCACCCGACCACGACGACTGAGCCTGTCTAAACTTGCAAACTAATTATGTCGCAACTGTCAATGAACGCCCTACAGGAGTGAGTGGGTGGAGTCTGATTCTTACTTTCTCCCACGCATCCCATTGGAGGGTCGGGAGATCCCGCGGAAGATCCGTGTGGGTGACTTGCACTTGTTGCGCCCTTTGCGTCTACAAAGAGGCAATTGGCTGCATGACCTGACCAAGAGAAAAGAGAGGCGGAGAGAGGTACAGGCTCGGAGTACCTCAGTAGGAAGGTCGCGTCACCCGGAATCCAATCTCCGCCTAGCAGAGACGCGACGTCTTTCGGCCAATAGAATCACCAATCAATCATAGCATCATCACACAAGGGAAGACAAGATCACACAAGTCTTAAAAGAGTAGAAGAAATGGCTTCTATTCAGGGTTCCCTCGATGGGGATTAAGAGGAGCTATGCCTCGAGCTTTATCGTACCCAACGTCCACGAGATGGGGGTATACGCGTTATCTTTCGTCTTAGGCGTTCTCCATTGCGCCAATGCCCCTTAAGTGACCAACCCATGGGTATTACAAGTTTTTTGTTTTTTCTTTTAGAAAAAAAAAGAGAAAAATCATCATGAAAACCAACTCCACCTTCTTGAACTCATTCATCCTCCCATGCTTCCTCGTCGCCGTCTTAAGATTGCAGACCAATTGCCACACGTGGCGACAAACAGAGTGTCCGAAAGTATGAAGACTGTTGTTTTTGGGGGAGGTGGGAATTTAGGAGGCCTTCTCAACATCCTCGACGGTGTCGTGCTGCATCTTGGCGGTGTGGGCCGACAGGTCAGCGGCGAAGGTGGTGGTGGGCTTCCACTTGGCAGAAGTGCGAGGAGTCTATGATGAGAAAAGAAGTTAGCATGTCTGGCCTACACTCGAAAAAAGAGACGAATATAGCGGGTGGTGTGTTGTCAAGAACTTACAGTCTCCTCCATCATGCGGTCAACCTGCTCCAGGGAAAGGCCCTTGGTCTCAGGGATGAGGAAGTAGGCGTAGACGAACGAGGCCAGGCAGAGACCGCCCCAGACGAAAAAAGACGCTGGACTTCATGTTGGCATCACCCTTGTCGGTGCCCACCATGTAGGGGGGTGATGACGGCGATGATGGTGTTCCACAGCCAGTTGGAGGCGGTGGAGAGGGCGACACCGCGAGACCGGATGGGCAGGGGGAAGATCTCGCCGATAACGATCCAGGCGCCCGGGCCCCAGGTGGAGGCGAAGAAGAAGATGAAGATGGCGATGAAGGCGACCTGGGCGTTGACGGCACCAGTGTTGTCGGCCACAGTGGTGTCGCCCACGGTGTGGGTCTTGTTGAAGCCGACGGTGACACCGATGATGGCGACGATGAACAGGCAGATGGTCATGCCCGCGGAGCCGAGGATGAGGATGCTGCGGCGGCCAAACTTCTCAACGGTCCAGAAGGACAGGGGGGTCGAGCAGACGTTGACGAGGGTGAAGATCAGGGACATGAGGAAGGAGTTGGAGATGGCACCGGTGGACTGGAGGAAGGGGGTGGAGTAGTAGAAGATGAAGTTGACACCGGTCCACTGCTGCATCATCTGGAGCGAGGTACCCAGGATCGTGCGGCGCAGGTTGGACTTGCCGGACCACAGGCTGCCCTTGAAGCAGTTGGCCCACGAGCCGAACCAGGTGGTGTTGGGGATGAGCTGGCGCTCGTACTCCTCGTTGGCCACGATCTCGGCGAGCTCGACCTGGATGTACTCGGAGTCGCGGGGCTGGCCGCGGAGGCGGGCCAGGGAGTCGGTAGCAGCATCCAGGCGACCGCACTTGACAAAGTACCGGGGGGAGTCGGGGAGGAAGAGCAGGCCAATACCCAGGACGAAGCCCCAGATGAACTGGATACCGATGGGGATGCGGTAGGCCTTGGCGTCGGTCAACTTCTCGGTGCCGTACACCACGCAAGAGGCGAGCAGCAGGCCGATGGTGATGCAGAACTGGTAGCCGGCGACGAGAGCACCGCGGACCTTGCGAGGGCACTAGAGACAAGGAAATAAACACCTGGTTAGCCAAGAAAAAAAAAAGAAAAAGCCACTCTGGATAGAGAAAGGGAGGAGGAGGAGGAGGGGGACACTGGTGGTTGCAGCGCAGCCCCCGAGAAAGGAAGGGGGAAAAAGGAAAGAAGAGACTCACGATTTCAGACATGTACAGGATCACAATGGCAGACTCAAAACCGACACCGAGACCGGCGATGAAGCGACCAGCGACCATGGTACCGAGAGCTGAGCTGTTGGGCGTGGTGGCGATCTGGATAATGACACCGCAGACGTAGATGATGCAGCCGACGATGACGGTCCACTTGCGGCCGATGAACTCGGCCACATCACCGGCGATGATGGCGCCGAAGAAGGTACCGGCAGACAGGATAGAGACGATCAGAGACTGGTGGGACGAGGTGAGGGCAGTGGCGGAGGCGCCATCGACGGCCTGGTAGAAGGCGGCGGAGCCCTCAACACCATTGATGTAACCAGAGTCGTAACCGAAGAAGATACCACCGATGGAGGCGAAGGCGCAGATCAGGTACGCCTTCCAGGTGACGGGAGCCTCGATGCGCTCGACATCAGTGGTGGTGTGCAGGCCGGCAGCAGTAACGGCAGAGCCGTCAACGCCCTGATCGTACTCGGTCTTCTCCCCAGCAGCCATGACGGGATCTTTGTTGTTGCTGGTCTTCCTTGTGTGTGTGTGAAGGAGGAAAAGGAGTAGTTTGTGTGGGAGGAGGGAGACAAAGGAGGAGAGAGTGCTTGCTGCTTGTGGTTTTCCCAAGGCAGAGGACAGGCTCCTGTGTCGACAAGATCAAACACCTTTGGGGGGGTGAAGAGAGGTGAAGAAGGAGGAGGAAGGTACCGAGATGGAGGACAACCAGGTCGAAGGAGAGGGAACACGTCTGACTTTATGAATCTTTTCTGTCCTCCTAGTGTTTGGGGGGGGAGGGAAGAGAGTGAATTGGCCATAAGGTTTTGGTTCCCCAGACAGGTCCGGAATCCCAATCTGGGGTCGGGTCAGCCAGGACAGGGGGCATGAGTGAACGACGACTAGGGGCCTCCTGGCAGCTGTGCAGGGGATGTCGGGCAGGGGGACCAGGGAAGGGGTCGACACAAAGAGAAACTAGAGGTACTCGGGTACAATGGTACATGCGGGACGGATGCCTCTGTACCTCTGCACATGCGCGTAGCCGTCAGACGCTGGCCCTGCGGTGCCCTTCACTGCACGTGCGTGTGAATGCGTACCATGGTGCTTCCGGAACCCATGCAGGGTCACTTACTGATGGTGACTTGCGCCCAGCAGAGAGATGACGAACACCACCACCACTACCACCCACATGCTTCACGCAATCAATTTTTTTCTTTTCTTTTTTTTTGGCACTACCAGTACGCCCAGCGTTCACCATGGCCTAGGATCTCTCTCTTCGTACCAAGCTGTCAAACAATCCCGCCTCCAGGGTGGCGTGGTCTTTTGCCTGTGGAGCCTTTTTGGGGGGGGGGGTCTGGGGAAGGCAGTAGAGGGCCGTACCTCGGTACCTCGTAAACCTGGGGTTACCCCTTGGGGAGGCCAACAGAGTGGAAGGAAAGAGTAGAGAAAGAAATAAAGAAAGAGAGAGAGAGAGAGAAAAATACAAGGATACAAGGGTCAAGGATCAAGGGTCCAACTAGGATCGGAAGGGGTCAGGAACGATTGCTCTGTTGCTCCTGCCGCTGATTCTCAGGGCCACAGTTCCTTCCTGGTCTACTGGGGGGAGAGGGGTGGTAGTTGCCTCTTGTGCGTTCCGCCGGAAGAAAACAGTCGTGGCAGCAACAGTCTTCCTGTTCGCTCAGAAGGCTGCTTCACTCTACGTGTCTCGTTCTGACCCGTCGTCAACTACATCGGCCGCTTTGCGCACTTGGGCCTCCGTCTCGCGTGACAGGTGGTTTGCCTTCGTTCTCGAGCCTTCTCTCAGCTCTGACACGGCCTGCCTCGGCTCTGTGCGGTCGTCTGTCGTCCGTGGTGCAGACGGCGCTGGTGACGCTCACGATCGTGGGGCTCGTGGTGCGGTCTGGACGATGACACCGCCACCAGGTGGAGCGGCCCTTACCAAAGCACCAGCGCTTCTCCTGCGGCAGTGTCCGACAGGTTGTCCAGCCCTCGTGACCCTGACCTGCTGCGGTTCCAGGCCTAGGGCCAGCGAGCCAGCGCCTCCGAGGTGTGTCGGATCAGGTAGCACGATCGATCCGGACCACTGAACCGGCCAGTGGGAGGGACAAGGGAAAGCAGTGTCGAGAGAGCCGCGTGGTCCCTGCAGAGTGCGCTCAAGGACGAGTCAAGCTATCCGTTCAGGCCTTGACCCAGCGCGGCCTAAGGCCCCGTCGACAACCCCGAGCGCACGAGTCGAGAGTCGGGTCGAGTCGAGTCGAAAAACGAACCGAGGACACGCCGTTGACTAAGGCCAAAAAAAGAAAACGCGAAAAACCCAGACCGGCGCAAGATTCCCATAAAAGGGCCGATCATGGGCCACGGCCAGAACTATCCCCCACTGGCCCACACGCCCTGATTGGCTGCTCACCGCCCGGCCCCAGATGAGCTTTAGTCTTTTCCTGGCGGGCGCGACGGGTCAGAAGGTGAACCTACCTCCTCACGTGCACGCCGTGCCGTCTCAGCTTGTCCAGGCGAGTGAGACCCTCCCGGTGTGGGGTCCGGGGTATCGTGCTGGGCCTCGTCGTCGCCCTCGGCCGTGTCTTTGAGCAGAAGGACAAAGAGAAAAGTTTTTTTTTTTCTGGGGGGGGTTTCCCCAGGAAAGTCATGTAGCGCCCTGGGACTGCTCGTACCCGAGACCTTGGGAAGAGACCGCGGAACCCAGACGACGGAGGTGCTGGGAACGGAGGTACCACCGCATCATCGTCATGTCATCTCCGGTTGCCGCTGGAGGTGGGCATATCTCCTATGCATGGCATGGGATGGCTTGGCTTGGCGCTGGGGACACATGCCCAACGGAACGGGGGCTGCCGAGAACAACCCGCCTAGAGGCTTCTCTCTCGACACGCACCGTTGGCACACACACACACACACACAGGCTCGCATTGTTCGGGCTCTCTCTCGGCCCCATCGCTTTGTTTCTTGTACGGAGCACCTACCTACACCGGAAACCGTAATGCTGTGAAGGACAAGATCACACGGACAGGATGTCAGCTCGGGCACGGTTTCACCAGAGACAAGAGGTGAATGCGGTGCAGAGAGAAAGCCAGGGCATATCTGGACTGCTACCAGTACAGACAAGAGATCCATACCAACAGCGAGTGGACATCGTGAGAAAGGAGAGAGAAGAACAGAAAGAAAGGGAGGAAAGGAAAAAGAAAGAATTGAATTTCAGGGACCTCCACATGGCATCCCTCCCACAGCGCCACTCCGATGGATATTCCCCCAGACCCCAGGTTGGTGTGGTCCTAACTCCCTCTCCAGATCCCCAGGAAAGAAGAAAGGGAACAAAAAATCGAATGAGTGACCTGGCGGCCGAATCAACCACACACGCCACCACTGACGGCTGCGTGTGGCCAGACAGCCCTCTGCTAGCACATCCTTACCGTGGTCGGCTGGCCAATCCCACAGCCCGGCCGTTCAGCCACATGGGCTTGGCTCGGTGGTACTGGTCGCGCTAGTGGTGAATCCTCCCCCAGATCGAGGCCTCTATGCGTCTCAATTCGGCGGATTCTCGAGGCAAGGCAGTCGACAAATTTCTGGGCTGTTGTAGCCTGCACCTATCGTGAGATGTTCCTGTTTTCAGAAATACAGGCCCCGGCCCGCCTGTGTCTCACCACCCCCTTTGCGTTCCTACTACTACTCTCCTGATCATTGGACGCTACACGTCCTCCACCCAGGCAGAGAGGGCGAGTGCGTGGGAGAAAGGGGGGGGGGCAGCATCCACACAGAGAGAGAGAGAGAGAGACACTGAAGAGTCAGCCTGAGAGGATTTACTTTCTTCATCTGCAGGAGATTGATGCCATGTATCTGCAGCCAAACAGATCGCCTAGGCATGTCGACGGCCCACACACGCTGCAGACGCTGGTGGGACCACTAGTCTTCAAAGAGGCGTGGGCCTGCGTGCCAAGGCTGCAAGCATATTCATTCATTCACAGAATTTGCCAGTTCCCACTCCCACATCTAGACCCTCTGTGGAGCTGGCTGGGGCCCCCAAGATTTTGGGAGTCCAACCCCGGCCGGGGCTCCGCAAACTGACTATTGCCTGCGCTCCACGCAGTCGACACAACACACACACACACACTCGCTCACAACGGCTTGGCTATCGAGATCACATGGGTGAAGCTGCATTGGGCTGTGGCGGCACCCATGATCCAGGCGTTGATCTAACAGGCGACGCAATGCAGAAGTGCACCATAACGACAAGGTCGAGGGTGGTTTTATCCTAAGCAGCGACTGCTACGCCGACACATGGCAGCCATGTCTGGCGATGGGGGTGGGCGGCGCCGTCTTGCCGGTTCTCGCACTCGATCGGACCAGACTTTTGTTTCTTTGAATCGAGCCCTATGCATCCATCCAGCTTGGTGGATCATCGATATCGGTGGCTGGCCCTGTCGTGTTGATCATGTTGGGCAGGGGATTCTCGATTTCTCTCTCGCGGCCAACCGAGGCGCTTACCCCCAGAACAACGTGACCAGGCCGAACTTGCGAGATGCCGAGCAGACTCGCCCTCGCAGGCGCCAGTTTGGCACTCGGATGCTTCGGGGCTTAAAGTATCTGCGATGCAAAATGGACTGACTGGCTGGCTGGCCGGCTTGACTTGTTCGATGGGGTGGCTCCTGGGCCGGCCGCTACGGTTGAGCCTCAGCTGGCTATACAGCACAGACTTCCGCAGAAAAGCCATCAGGGAGGACCCGTCAGGCTTCGAGGACAAAGCTGGACCCGCTGGGACCTCGTGATGCCTGTCATCGGTCCGAATATGGCCTCATTTCCCCAGACCCGGGATCCTCTTTCTTACAAAATTCAGCCAGCGGGTCCTCAACATGAGACTCCTCCTCCTTCTCCTTCCCGACAACGGCGAGGCTCACCCTACGCCTAAGCCTTGCTGCAAACATTTTTTACGGGAGCGGAAGAATGAAGAAAAGAAATTGTCTCACCACGCAACGAGGAGCATTGCTCGAGGCTTGCTTGTCCCGGGCATGGACTGACAGGACTGGCGAGGCGCTAAGGCCCGGCACCTGGACCGTGACGCGTCTAAATTTTTCCCTGGCCTGCCTGGCACTGCCTGGTTGCCTGGGTACTGCTATGGAGACAGCCTGGTAGTGTGTGCCATGCCGACCCAGCGGTCTGGGTCGAAAGCGTTCTGAGGACTAGCTCGGCCCAAGGTCTCGGCGCTTTCGCATCACCCAGAGAACCCCTTTAGTGCCTTGGCGGCATCGGATGAGTGAACTGAATGCGCATTCCAAATGGTGTTCACGATCTCGGCGTGGTCACGAGCGCTCCAGCTCTCCGAGCCGCAAGCACGTGAGCCGATGATGATGATGATGATGATGGGCCTTGGGGTCGCTGAGGCCGGCAGATAGTCCTGCCGCCGAACAAGAAGCTTAGACGGGTGCGTAAGGGTGACCAAAAAGTTGAAACGGATTTAATTCCATGCTGCGGATCATTAGGGAGGGAGGTGCTCCCCGCCTGGACCTTATCCGCAGCACATATTCATCGCACCGCGGTTTTAGAGTGCTTATGCAAGCGCTACTTACTTGCAGACTTGTCGCACGGTGACACGCGCCTCACCACGCTGCGCCAGACATGCTTTTGAATCCCTTTGTACCAGCCTTTTTGTGCCCAGCAGGTCTTGTGCCGTCCTCGTGGATGAGGAGGGGACGATATTATGGTCCGCCCTCTTACGTGCGTGCTCCCCCGGTCATGTGTTCACGTGGCACGGGGCGGACCGTCCTCCTGGGGGCCTGGGAGCCGAGACGGTGAGGGTATTTGGGCAGATCTTGGTTCTCTACTTGATCCAAGATTCATCATCGATGCGCTCATCAAGGACAGCAATCAGACCATGTTGCCTGGGCCCTTCTCTGCCTCCATACACACGCACGCCTCGCCCCCTTGACTCCCCCTCTCCTCGCTTACTCCCTTGCTCCTATCCGTCTCCTGGTCTTGCCCTCTCATCAGGAGACTTCACTTGGTGTGTTGCTCGTGTGAACATCCTTGTCTGGAAAGAAGAAGAAGGAAGAAGAGAAAAAAAGGAAGCAGCCTGGCCAGCGCCGTGCACAACGCAGGAAGCCCTGCCGTGAAACACACACACACACACACACACACACACACACACACACCGATGACTTGCCTCCGGAGGCTGTTGATGTGCCGCTGTAGCGCCGGTGAGACAATCCTTGCGCCATGCAGTCTGGCGTCCAGTGTATCCTGCGTGGTCTTGTTCCTCATTGCTCTTGTGTCTTCCCGCCACTAGTTGAGGCGGCAGTGAGAGAGGGGCGGTCTCTCGCCTTGTCACACCGCCCATCGAGTGACACATAAGCGCCTTGAGGGGGGAGGGCGGGTGGACGTGTTAGACAAGGAGCGCGCAGGTTCCGCCATTGTCACAGTCTTGTCCATGAGGGAGCGCGAGTATCACACCCGGCAATGGAAAATACCAAAGTTGGTTTTTGGTTTTTTAGCTTTGCTCTCTCTCTCTCTCGTTTGTGATCAGCAGGCGTCCAACCGTTACTCGGTGTCCGTCCGTGGCACAGAAGCAACCAGCCTTGCCAGCGCAAGCTGAAGTCTGTGCTGCAAGCCCCGTCGGTGACGTTCCTGGCACATGCTTCTACAGACCGCCCATAGGTTCTGGTGACCTGGAATACGGGATGGGGGACCTATGCACTGACTTGATGCACCGTTGACGGCATATTGTTGCAGATCAGCGCCGGGAGAGGAGGGGTTTCTACGGTTCACTTTTACCAGCAAGGCTTCAATCTCTCTCTCCCTCCCTCCCTCCCTCTCCCTCTTGTGTCACGGCTTCCCTGGACTGGTATGACCAAGGACCCTGTTGAACGCTGCAACCATGATGAGAAATCTGTATGGTGTACGCGGGTTTTGTCCCGCCCACCCACCTCGTCCCAGCTCAACGTCTGTATAAGCTCCAAAGTAAGCTTAAGCAGGGTCCGTCATCCTGCACCCCGTGAGCCTCAAGAAGAACTCGGTGGTTTTCCGGGGGGGCTGGAGGGGGTACATGCCGGATATAAGCTCGTTTGCTGTCTCCTCGCATGTTCGCCGCGTGGGGATGAGGAGGTGGAGGGGGTCTGCTGGCCAGGAGATGTGGGAATCTGGGTGCCGACTTATCCGGGTTACGCCTGCGGGGCAGCCAGATGGGAAATTTAGGAGTGGAGGATTGCTTCTTCTTCTTACTAATCTTTTTTTTTCTTTCCCTTCCTTCAGGCTGGCGGGCATCAGTTGATCTGTGACTTGCAGTCTCTCGCATGGTTCTCTGTCTCTCACCACGGGCAGCAGGTATGGGTTGGCTGATTGGTCGAGAGGTGAGCCGGGAGGAGTGGAGCTTCCGTTTCCCGCGAGCAGCGGCACGTGGAAAGACAATAGCTTTGACGATGAGATTGAAACACAAGGGGGCGTTGAAGCGCGGATGTCTCAGGGCGGGCGGCTCCTGCAGCTTTTCTTTCTCTCTCTCTCTCTCCCAGAGAAGGAGAAGAACAAGCTCCGTTTGTGCGTATGAGGGTGCGGGGGTGCAGTGTGCGTAGGGTGCCCTGCCGACAGTGATTGCTCCTCAGATCAAGGTGCGAGAGATCTCGTGGAGGTAGGTCCAGGATGGATCTGATCATCATGTATAAGATGAGGCTTGCAGGGCCTGTCCTTGGTTCGACACTGGGGCATCCCAAGTCAGCTCCCAGAGAGCGCAGGGCGGTACGTTGTGTTGAGCATACCTGACAGCTTGCTGGGGCATGTCCATGACGCCCCGACCACCTACACAACGCGTGTGCCAAGTGTCTTGGACAACATGGAGCCCTGCAGCGACGGTCTGTAACAAAGTGACGGCACTCACGGCCCAGACCGCCAGACTTTGCAGCAGCACGAGAGACAAGCGTCGTCGGGAAGCACCCCGGGCGGGTGAATGAGACGAGAGGGGGAGGGGCGGGACTCTGGCGTCCGCAGCGGTGTGTGACGGGATGAGACAGGCACATGGCGAGCCGTCATGATGATTGCTTTTCCAGGTGTGTATTAGGAGATCTGGTTGGATGCAGAGAGGCCAAAGACTGGATCACCTGGAATTCCAAGGGTCCAAAAAGGTGCAAACGGCTAATATTAGTCTTGTTCCGCCCAGTAGCGTGCGCAGACCGTTTCTTTCAGCTACTAAGCTACCTACTGCTACCGTGGCTTTAGGGTTTCAGGTTTGCGATGATCCAACGAAGATGGCCCTCTTTTTTCTTTTTCTGTATCTTCTTTTCTGGTTCCCTCTTGGACGAACACGCAAGTCATATCACCTTGGTCGGAGATAATGAATCTAGGAGCGAGCACCAAAGGCGATGCATAACGAATACGAAGCACGAGCGGGGTAGGGAACGGACGGCATCTCTCCTCTCTCTTTTTTTCTTCTTTCTTGCATTAGGGAACAAGGCTGCATTGCGAAGGTCGACAAGATAGGCATGTCGGTGTCAATGTTATCACCGCCCATGTTCGGTACTTGGCTAGATTTGTTCATAACAACACCCCGACCACAAAAGACACACGGTTTCTTCGAGGAGGGGGGCCTTGTTTCGAGAAACATCATACGCTTCTCAACACCTTTTTTTTTTGAGAGAGAGAGACATCAGCGGGTTGGTGTATTTAGCCCATTAGTTTGTCGAGCCCGGAGCGAGTCTCACCAAGGAAAAAAGAAGGGGGCCTCGGTTTCCCTCACTAATTATCAAGTAGAAAAACGAGTTTACAGAAGCAACACTATCATTGCGCCCAAGATGGTGGTGGTCACCTCGGCAGATGTGCTGTACGTTGGCAAGACTCTGGCATTCTGGGCCGTCCTTGTAGGCTCAACCCTTTTTTTTTCTTTATACGATAACGTAACTAGTACTGATGTATCTTCTTTACACGTTGCCTCCCAGGCTGGCATTGTACACTACATCGGCAGCCTCCTCTACAACGTCTTCCTCCATCCCCTCCGCGCCTACCCAGGCCCCCTCCACTGGCGCGCTTCCCGCCTCCCCTTCTGCCTGTCCACCATCCGCGGCACCATCGCCTTCGACGTGGCCGCCCTGTCCGAGCGGTACGGCCCCGTGGTGCGCATCGCGCCCAACGAGCTCGCCTACGTCGAGGCACAGGCCTGGCGCGACATCTACGGCCACAGCCAAAAGGTCGAGGAGAATGCCAAGTTCACGGCCTTTTATAAACCTGTCGCGGGGATGCCGCAGGACCTCATGTCGGCGGACAAGAAGATGCACACCGTGATCCGCCGGCAGCTGTCGCACGGGTTTGGGGACAGGGCTATCCGGGACCAGGAGCCTATTATCCGGGGCTATGTGGACCTGCTGATGGAGAGGCTGCGGGAGCATGCCGAGGGCGGGCGGGCGGCCCTCGACATGGCGGCTTGGTTTAACTATACGACGTTTGATGTAGGTCTTCCAGCAATGCCCGGTGGATTCTCTTCCCCCTCTCGTCCAGGAGACTAGCTGGGCTGGCTGACAGTGTGGTCCTACCCACCAACCACCCGGGACAGGTCATCGGCGACCTGGCCTTTGGCGACTCGTTCGGCTGCCTCCAGGAGTCATCCATGCACTACTGGGTCAAGACCTTCTTCAAGCTCACCGAGCTCTCCGTCTGGATGCAGTCCGCGATCCACTACCCCCTGATCAAGGACATGCTCATCGGCTCGATCCCCAGGTCCTTCATGAAAGTCGTCGACGAGAACATCGAGTTCGCACACAGGAAGGTCTCGAAGCGCATCGAGCTGGGCGCGACCAGAAACGACCTCATCGAGGGCCTGCTGGTGAAACAGGATGACTGGGTGAGGCCGACAGGAATTTCTCTCCCCACTCCCTCCCTCTCTCTCTTTCTCACTCCTATACACACACACACACACATATATATATATATATGTATATATACATATAATCTGACGATTTCCATACTATCGGATACGATCCAGCAAATGCCTCGCCAGGACATAGACTCCCACGCCCAGCTCCTCATCATCGCCGGCTCCGAGACCACCGCCACCCTGCTCTCGGGCGCGACCTACCTCCTGGCCAGCCACCCCGAGGCCCTGGCCAGGCTGACCCGCGAGGTGCGGTCCGCATTTACGTCCGAGGACCAGATCACTGTTGCCTCGGCGGGCAAGCTGACGTACATGCTGGCGTGTCTGGACGAGGCCCTGCGGATGTACCCGCCTATTGCGCCTGGATTGCCCCGGATCGTGGCTCGGGGTGGGAGGATGATATGCGGGCAGTTTGTGCCCGAAGGGGTAAGTGATGAATGATATAATGTTGACCGTGACCAGGGTTTGTGGGTCCTATTGCATAGTCAAGAGATTGAAGAAGAACAGAAGAAGAATGAAGAGGGGGAGGGAGGGAGGGGAGAGAAAGAAGAAAGAAAGAAGGCTAACAGACACACACCTCTTCAATCAGACGCACGTCGGCGTGTGGCAGTGGGCAGCCAACCACTACAGCGCCAACTGGGCCAAGCCCTTCGAGTACCACCCGGAGCGCTGGATCGACAGCCAGAACGCCGAGTTCGCCGCTGACCAGAGGGAGGCCATGCAGCCGTTTTCGTATGGACCTCGGAACTGCATCGGCAGAAAGTGAGTTCCTCAACGTTTCTAGTCGTGACTGAATTAGCCTGATCACACGGATGGAATCTTCGAGAAGAAAAAGAGATCCACAGCAAAGAAGACAGGGAGCTGACCCGTTTTATTTTTTCCTCTCACGGCAGCCTGGCCTATGCTGAGATGCGGACCATCGTGGCACGCCTCGTGTTTAATTTTGACATTGAGCTGGGTCCCGAGAGCGAGAACTGGCTCAGGGGGCAGAAGGTGTTTAACATGTGGCGCAAACCGCCGCTGTGGGTGCACCTGGTCCCCAGGGCGTAGATCTGGATGTCGGTGATGGAATATTGCTCCATGGAGGGGTTTCTCCGAGACGCATATTCACCGCCATCATTCCTCACACAGGCTTAGTATGTTTTCAAAAGCAAAGAGAAGGAGGAGGAACAAGATTTCAGAAGAGGGAAGCAAGAAAAAAACAAGTCACACACACACAGATATATATGTTCCAGGTCTTTTCTATTACATGACAAATGTTCCAATCTGTTCTCCCGCCAAAAGCATTAGGCAGGAACGTCAGAGCGAAAAGGATCAAGGACAACAGCTCGAACCAGATTTCTAGGTCGATGGCAATAGGAGACCACGATTGATAATATATATCTGGATTGATAAATGATTTACCATCGTCAGTAATATAAGTTAATTAGTATGTTCGAGATGGTAACACCAAGGGCTTGGTCACGACTTCAAGCGGCTCAAATAATCACTGTTGAGAGGCTCGCAAACTTACAGACTGAAGAGACGAGCACGGGGTCGAGGTATGGGTTCGGCCCGCCCGGATGGGCTTGGGAGATCGGAGAGTTGTATTGCATGAAGATGACCATCCTCGTCAGGAAGGTGGACAAGCCTTACGCTATGTTACTCAAATAAGCAGCTTAGAAGGTGAGATAATACTCCCGGTCAGATGCAACATCAGAATGGCCTTCATCTACCGGGGACTGCACAACTCCCGCACGCATACACCTCCACTCACACAAACCCTCTCTGTTTCTCTCTCTTCCTCGGGAAGTGAGTGAGTTGCATATGCCAAGACTAGTTTATTTTACGTGCAGGCCGACCACCACGACCACCACCTCCTCCTCGTACTGCCAAGTTCCCTCTTGTGAACTGTCAAGGACAATAACATGCGCGCTGGACACCTTTCCCTCCTCCTCGCCGGGCTCTCCGGCCTGGCCTCTGCCCGGGGGCCCCTGCGGCGGAGACAACAGGCAGCCCGGCTGCAGTCGAGGGCCTCCGGCGCCAGCTCGTCGCCATCGTACACCTACTACAAGTTCCAGCAGCCCATCGACCACTTCCCGGACAAGGCGACGTACGAGCCACACACCAACGCCACCTTCGCGCAGCGCTATGTCTTCGACGCAAGCTACTACCAGCCGGGAGGCCCCGTGTTCCTGTACGTGGGCGGGGAGACGTTCATCGAGAACCGCCTGGAGTACCTCGAGACGGGGATCATCCAGATGCTCATGAATGCCACGGGCGGGCTGGGCGTCATCATCGAGAACCGCTACTACGGCGAGAGCTACCCGTACCTGGACCTGACGACGGACCACCTGGCCTACCTCACCAACGAGCAGACCATCGCGGACTTTTGCCTACTTTGCGCAGCACGCCTCCTTTGAGGGCATCAGCGCGGACCTGACCGCCCCCTCGACGCCCTGGATCATGTACGGCGGCAGCCTGGCGGGGGCGCAGACGGCCTTCACGGTCAAGACGTACGGCGACATCATCTACGGCGGCATCGCCTCGTCCCAGATCGTCAACGTGTCCGTGGAGTACCCGGAGTGGTACAGCCCCGTCCAGAGGTACGCGCCCTCGGACTGCGTCGCCAGCATCAACGACATCGTGGACAAGCTGGACGCCCTCCTCGCCGCCAACAACACCGCCGCCGTGGCCGAGCTCAAGGCCATCTTCGGGCTCTCCCTGCTCACGGACAACCGCGACTTCGCAAAGACCATCAACTACCCCGTCGGGAACCCCTTTGACTACCCGACGGCGACGTGGCAGGAGCTGATCTGGACGGACGAGGAGGCGCAGTTCTGGGAGTTCTGCGGGGCGGTGACGGACCTGGACGCGCCCGCCAACGTGACGGCTGTGGATGAGCAGATGGCCAAGTACACGGGCGGCGAGCCCTGGACGAACCTGGGCAACTATGCAAACTACATCAAGGAGGTGATCCTCCCTACCTGCCCGAGCGGTCACTATGCCAGCGGCGAGTGCTTTGGACAGGGCAACGGTACGTTTTCCATAACTTTTATTCTGTTTTTCATTATTATTGTTGTTCTTGTTATTATCATGATCACAGTATTACACCGTCAGTGCTAACACGGTTTTCTGTTTCTTTCCTTCTCCTTCAAAAGCTACCTGGTGGCAGAAGCTCGTCGACCCAGGCACCCGCGCCTACATCTACACAACCTGCTACGAGGCAGGCCTCTACCAGGCCGCCCCCAGGCAGGGCAAGAGCCTCCTCTCCCGCGTCATGACCGGCGCCTACACCCAGGAGATCTGCGAGATGGCGTTCCCCCCGGGCCAGTACAACGCCATCCCCGCCTCGCCCCAGATCGACCTGTGGAACAGCTACGGCGGGTTCGGCATGTCGGCAGACAGGCTCGCCCTAGTCGACGGGCAGCAGGACCCCTGGCTGGGCACCTGCTACCATGCGGCCGACGCGCCGCCGCGGTACAGCTCGGACCTGCACCCGGAGTACCTGATCGAGGTCGGCGGACACCACTGGGACAGCTCGGGGATCCTGGACATCCCCGGGGAGCCGCAGTTTATCCGGCAGGTGCACTGGTGGGAGATCAAGACGGTGAGGAAGTGGCTGAGGGACTTTTCGTCGTGGGTTCCTGGGAACAGCTCGGCCCTGGCGAGGTGAGACACGCCGGTACAGGTTGTGGGGGGTTCATGATAGATGCACATGTATATGCATTCTGTATACAACTCCGAGGGATTAATTTTTTTTATCACCTGGCCACCTAAGCAGTACATATTGATACGGTGAATCTACTGTATCCTCTACCATTCTTACCAATTTCTTTATTTAAAAAACATATTTATTTACTAGAGTAAATCTGACCTAAATTTTGCATACTATAGAGTAAAATATGTATTTGTCGGGTGCCAAAGTGATAAATCTCATCCATATAAGTTGTACATTCATATCGACATGTATGTCTGCATGCAAGTCCTTGTCAGTCTGTGGATAGATCATAGATGTGGACATTCATATTAATGAGTGTCTCGTTTCCAGCTCATCCTATGCGCAGCTAAAAGGAGTGACTGCTCCCAGCTGGCTGGAAATGACCCTGGTCTATATAGCTGCAGAACAGTCGGGCTCATACACATCATCCAATGTCTATCATACCATATTAGTCTAGTTCCTATATCCTGCCCTGGGCCTTGCCCAGGTGCAGATGAAATACAGCCCAGCCGGCCTCTCAAGACGCCAGGTCAGACACGGCACAGTCGAGGCACTTCCTGCCGCTGACTACTTCTTCCTCGCAAAGGAGCTCTTCCTGCTCCCCAGCCCCCTCTCCCGGAAGCTCTCGTTCGTGTTCACCCGGTCGATATCATAAGGGCTAGCATCGTACGCCGCACTGCGCGTCCTCCTGAGGCTCGCCTTGCTCTTCCGCGAGGATATCGTGTTGGCCCTACTACGTCCACCGGTGGTCGTCTTGAGCGCGGCGTACCCGGGCTGGTGCTCCTCGTCGCCGTAGCTGCAGTCCGTCGCCTCGGCCTCGAGCTCGGCCTCGCGCCTGGTGCTCTGAGGGCTGCTGCGACGGTGCTGATGCTGGTGGTGGTGGTGTTGTTCTTCTTCTTGTTGTTGAGACGACCCGGCTGCTGCTGCCTCCTCCTCCTCCTCCTCCTTCTCCTCCTCGTCTTGTACGGTCGAGCTGCTGTCATCCGCCTGCGCAGCCTCGCCCCGCAGCCTCTCCAGGAAGGCAGCCGCCTCCGCAGCAAACTTACACCTGCTCCGGATGGCAGGGCCGTACCTGTAGAAGAGTAGGGGAAAGGGAACACAGGCCAGGGCGAGGAAGGCCGGGATGGAGGAGGCCCAGTGGATGCCCAGGTTGGCGTACATGTACGAGGTGAACAGGGGGAACGCGGCGCCGAACAGGGAGCGGAGGACGGCGTTGGCGGCCAGGACAGAGGCGGCGAAGATGACGTAGGCGTCGATGAGGTAGTTCATGATGGAGAGGAAGACGAGGACCATGCCGAAGCCGAAGGGGGCCGAGCCGATGATGCAGACGATCCAGTGGATGCTTGCGTAGTTGGTCCAGGCGAACCAGAAGACTGTCGAGAGAACAGATTGTGTGAGCAATGATCATGAGTAGGATATCTTGGAAGAGAGAGAGAGAAAGATAGAGAGAGAGAGAGAGAGAGAGAGAGAGAGAGAGACAGGGCAGGAGGAGAACTTACGACCAATAGGCATGCAGATGGAGCCGATAATGGCGGGTGGCAGACGGGCTTCTGGAGGCGCAAAGCCCGACTCCGACCTCTCAATGACCCTGACATAGCGCTTGTTGTCGTAGATAGAATACGCAACCGCAGAGATCATGCCGACACACACCCCCAGGAAGGCCAGACCCCCGATGCCGGGCGACCAGCCGCGCACCTCCTGAAAGACGATGGGAAATGCAGCAAAGAGCATGTACAGGGTGCCGTAGATGATGGCCATGTAGATGGACAGCAGCAAGACGATGGGCTCGCGGAAGAGAAGGATGAGGGGGCCGGGACAGGGCCGTCTTGAAGGCCTGGCCCAGGGTGATCCGGCCTTGTTGTACGTCGGCCTGGGTCCTGTAGCACCGGCCCGTCATCTTGGACAGCTTGGCTGCGCGCTTGCGGAGGAGGACGGGGCCGTAGGTTTCGGGGACGAAGATGCTGCAGACGAGCCAGAGGACGCCGGTGAAGATGGCCATGACGCCCTCGACCCAGCGCCAGCCGACTGTTTCGCCCACGAATCCGCCGACTGTTTCGCATCTCCAGTCAGTCTCGAAGCCACAGGAGAAGATTCTGGGAAGGAAAAAAAGACAAAAAAAAAAAACGGCGTGAAAAGAAGGGAGGAGGAGGAGGAGGACAGACCGATGGGGCCGATGACTGGGCCTAGGAAAGGTGCTGCGGCAAAGATGCTCGTGGCCAGGCCGCGTTGCGCCGCTGGGAACATGTCGGCGATGACACCGCCGGCGTTGGTGAGAGGAGATGAGCCGAAGGAGCCGGCGAGAAAGCGGAGCACCAGCAGCGTGGCTATGTTTTGAGATCCCGCAGCGCCGGCGTTGAAGGCAGTGAGGAATATGTAGGTGCCGAAGAAGAGATACTGCCGCCCGTATAGCTCTGTAGAATAGGAACACCGGCATTCATCAGCGAGAGCAGAAGACAACAGACACCCAAGATGGTCAGGAGGCCTTCACTTACCGCTCAGCGGCGCCCACATGAGAGGTCCAATCGCGAACCCAACCACGAACAGAGACACGCCCAGCGTGCCAATGATGGTCGCCACATCAAACTGCAGGAGGATCTCGGAGATTCCGCCTGAATATGCAGACGACACAAAGGCCACAGCCTGCAAAAAGGTAAGACAGGTTCGCTCGTCAGTTCCGTTGTTGGCAAAAGGAAGGAGGAGATAAAACTAATAAGGAGACTGACCAGGGTCGCGAGGGCGACTAACATGGTGATGAACCATTTTCGCGTGTCCGAGTAGTTCATCGGGTTCACAGGGTCGTCGTCGAGCCATTTCACAATATAAGGGTCCTCCTCGGTGCCTGAACCGGCGTATTGGGCGTTGACAATATCATCGTTGACCACGCCCTGATCTAAAAAGCCGTTTGAAGTGGCTGACGCGCTCTGGGCGGCGCTCTCCGAGTTTCTTTTCCATATCTTGTTGGCCTGCTTTCTTTCCCTCTTTTAGTTTTTTTTCTTCTTTATTTTCTTCTTTTCCTTTTGATGTTTCCAGGCGGGAAGGGAAAAGGTTGACGGGAACAACGGTGATGTGTTGTTTGTGCTGATGCGTATTAATAATTAATAGCAAACACTCTCTCCTTTACAGATCAAGTGACGTCTTGCCGAATACACCGTCCCTGATCGATTCGAGGCTCGACCTGATGTCCTCTCTATACATGAGCTAAGGCTGTGGTCGTCGTGAAAAGAAGAAGAAAAAAAGATGCGTCTAGGTGATAAATAGTATAGAAAAAGAAAGGAAGGGAGGAAAAAATAAGAGAAGTGGGTATTCAAACATATTTTAAATACCACAGGAGACCGCACGAGCATCAGAAGAAGAAAAAAAACAACCAGGACAAAACCATGACAACGAACGATCCCTCGGGCCCTCGCGCCTAGGAGGAATTCTTTAGTGGCACGCCAAAGAAAACCTTAGCTGGCATGACGACCATTTTCAGTGCTGTCAAGGTCGATCTAGTCCCACTCGGCCAGATGATGGCTGCCGACCCGCCGATGGTTGGTGTCAGGACTGTTTATGTCCGGATACGGACATGTCATGGTAATCATGGGGGAAAATAGTCAGCCGTTCCTTGGGCTTGTCTCGGAATAAAAAATTATAAAGAGACAAGAGGGAGAAATAAGAAGATCGAAAGAGTCTCTCTCTACCTTAGAATGGTATCTCTGGATTTTTGGGGGTGTTTTTTTCCCTCCCTCTCCATTATTATTTTACTAGATTCAGGAAGCACCTCCTCTAGGCACCATTTCCAGATCCACCAGAGAACCACATAAAGACGCCAGCCGTAAACTCTACTAAGACTGCTGCTGCATGATTCCAGCTGATTGATTACCTGCTTATACAGTAAGCCCCAAATTGTGACATGCGGATCGGCGGAGTTCAGCATGAGTGGCAATTTGAAGTCCGCAGCTACACAGCCTGGCTTTATCATGTGTATGAGTACATTATGTGTATTTATTTTTTATTTTTTTTAGAAAAAGGAAAATAAACATATGTCTTCTTGAGAGGATCTCTCAAGAAATCAACTCTTGAGGCAATCTTGCAGTCCTGTGAGCAGTAGGTGCGTGATCATATGGAACCATATTATAGGCTTAATCCATCCATCTAGAGCCACACAGCCTTGCCAAGGTGTCGGTCTATAACAAATCACGATGATCCCTCGCTGACCTTCCAAGGCTTGTGAATCCCGGACCTCGGCTCCTACGGTCCCGTCGTCCCACCGGAGCCTCCGAACTCCGCCGCCTCTGGAGGAGGGTATTTCCTTGCGCTACATGAATCATTGCGATGGCCCGATGGCACGATGGGGACATTCTAGAGCGTATAAGATTGGATGATATGACCCAACACACACACACACACGCACACGCACACGCATACGCACACACACACAGGCTCAGTGTAATAATATCTGATCGAATTGGGTCATGAGAATTGGTTTGAGAAGTAAAATACACGGCACGCAGAGAGGCAGCATTCTTTGGGGGGAAGAAAAAAAAAGAGAAAACAACAGCAGCATGATCTGCTCATCGAGTGGCCTCTTTCTCTCTCTTTTTCCGCGTAAAGACGACTTTCCGTAACCCTCCCATCTCTGTCCCCAGTTCTCACTGTACCTCACACCAGTAAGAAAAGAAGAAGAAGAAGAAGAAAGCTACACGAAACCACTCCCCTTTGTCTGTTTTTTCTCTTTCTCTTGTCCTCTCCTCGCTCAAATCTCCAGACCCTCAACCTCTCTAGCCAGCACCTCCACGTCCGCCGCATGCCTCACCCCCTCCGCGGCCACATGGTTCGACCCGCCAACCGCAGCCCCACACTCGGGGCACCGCGCCCGCTCCATGGGCATGCCGCACTCGCCCACGGTAAAAGGGTGTCCCCTCTCGCACGTGTACCAGTGTCCGGTGCCCCGGAACTCGGCCGCCATGGCCTCGTACACGGCGCGCATCTCGGCGGCTGTGACGCGGGTGTAGAAGACGCCCTGCTCGAGGAGGCGGCGCACCGCCTCGAGCTCGGCCTGGGTGGTCGCCGAGGGCCAGCGCGGGTGGCTGTCTAGGAGGGCCTGGGCCGCTTCGGCGTGCTCGAGCCCCGTGGTCTTGAGGTTGTTGCTGTCGCTGCTGCTGCCGCCGAGGGTGAGGGCGATGCCGCAGAAGTGGGCGTGGTAGATGTGGCCCTCGGCCTGGAGCCGCGGGCGGTCCGTCTCCCGGGCGAGCCTGACGAGGTCCTCGCACTGGGCCGTGCCGGCGGTGAAGTCCACGGTGAGCTCTGTCGTCTTCCAGGCCGGGGAGGCGTCCTTGCTGTTCCTGAGCGCCAGGAAGTCAGACAGCACGGCGAGGTGGCACCGCAGGAGGAGGGACGTGGCGAGCAGGAACCCGCGCAGTTGGGTGACGGAGGACGGGTCGAAGGTGAAGGCGGGGCCCGCGGCGTTGTTGTCCGCGCTCCTGGCGGCGCGGTTGTTTTGGGCGAAGCGCACGAGGTTGGCTACCTTTTGGAACGGCTGCTCCTCGGCCCTGACCCTTTTCTGGTAGGCGGCGATGTCTCTGTGCAGCCTGGTCAGCTCCGTGTACCGCTTCCTGCCGACCCACCCCCCAGGGTCCTCAGCTGGCCCTGTGCGGAGCCCGCCAGGACAAGCCGGGCTGGCCTGCTGTCGATGGTCCCCATGAGGACGTCAGCTGCACCCTCCTCCTCTCCCGCGTCGACATGCTGCGGTGCCAGGCCCTGCTGCCCGGCGAGCAGCCGCGCCGCCAGGTCCTGGTGCTGGCTCTCGGACCACGATATGAACTTCTTCGTGGCCTCATCCAGCAGCGCACGGCGGACGATGCGGCCGTACCTCGGGATATCGCGGAGGGAGCCGCGGCACAGCGGGCACGATTTGAGCTGCGTCCCGTCTACCGAGAAGGGCTCCAGGGGTCCCCTGATGGCCACGGGAGAGCCGTCCCTGCCGTCGAGGACATAGTGCTCGCCCATCAGCATCTGTCCGTCCATGGAGGACCGGGTCAGGAAGTGGCCGCAGCTGGCAAAGACGCAGGGGTCCTCGTCGAGGTTGATGTCTCTATACTCGCTCAGCAGCAGGTAGTCCACGACCGTGGACAGGATATCGTCCGCACCGCACTGCTGGCAGTATTCCCCGCCAGGACAGGCCTCGCCGCACAGGGAAGGGCACTGGTGCCCACAGGCCAGCGGCAGGGGGCAGCGCCGGGAGCAGGGCACCCAGTCACAGGGGGGCAGCGCAGGGCATGCTGCATCCCGAGTGCGGGCAGCGGGAGGCACAGTCCCCTGCGGCACAGGGCGCGCACGGCTCGTGGCAGGCCTTGCTGCAGCGGGAGTGGCTGCACCGGACCTCGCAGGGCCTGCTGCAGGGGGGACACTCTTCCTCGCCGTGGCAGGCTTTCGCGCAGGCGTGTGGGCACGTCGAGTAGCTGCGCCCGCAGATCTCGCTACAGGCTCCGTGGTCGACGGCCACGATGGTCAGAGGATCGTCCTGGTCGCGCTGGTTGCACTGAACACACGAGCGTCGGCAGGTGTGGCCACAGGGGAGAGCGACACCGCACCGCGCCGGGCACCTGAAGCCGGGAGAGGAGATGTCGACGGCACACGCGAGCTGGACGGTATGCTCACACCCGTGCGTCGTGCGCTCCACCTCCTGTCGGCACTCGATGGCCTCGGGGTCCTGCACCTCCCAGCACCGGGCGGAGGTGACTACATGACCACACCGCGGGAGAGCCAGGGAGATGTCGCGCAGGAGGAGTCTGCACTTGTCGCCGCAGGGGTCTCCACACTCCTTGGGACAGGCGTGGGAACAGCCCTCCTTGGGCCTGGGGCACGGCTTATGGCACTTGACGGCCTGGTGGAGGAGGTCGGAGTGGCAGGGACCGTAGCATGCGTGGCCGCAGTCCAGCCGCCTGTCGCAGGGCAGGCGGCAGCCTCCGTCGGGCGAAAAGGTGGCAAAGTCGTCTGGGCGCGAGACCGCGATGGGCGTGGCCGGGTGGCGAGGACACTTGAGCGCCAGTGCCGGCCCGATGTTTCCCTGGGCCCGTAGCAGCTGCAGGATCTGCTCCCACATGGACACGCTCTGGTATGTCTTTGCGTTGCCGATGAGATAGCACCCGTGCTTTGCGCGCGACAGGAGGACGTTGATGCGGTTCGGGGTGCTGAGGAAGCCGCACTTGTTCTCCGGGTTGCTGCGGACGAGGGAGATAATGACGACCTTGGCCTCTTCGCCCTGGAAGTTGTCGACGGTGGCCAGCCTGATGCTCCGCAGGAGGGTCGACTTGGTCACCGCCGTCTTGGCCTTGGCCTCGGGCTCGTCTGCCTCAGCGAGGTCCTCGAGGTCCCTCATGTCCCGCTCGTCGATCTTGACGCAGAAGGATGCCTCTGTCGCCATCCGCCTCCGCAGCTTCTGCAGCTGGCCGGTGTATGGCGTCAGGACAGCGATGTCCTCCGGGTCGTAGCTCCCCTGCTTCACCAGGTGCGAGACGAGGGCGGCGGCCATCTCGACCTCGTACTCGTTGGAGCGCGACGTGTCGTGGGGCTCCGCCCGCGAGTGGCCGTCCTCGAGGTGCTCGTGGTGCAGCCAGAACAGCCGGCGGTCCATGCCGACGACCTGTGGGTAGCTCTTGACCCTGTCTGCATCCTTCAGGCCGCCGTAGAGCGTGGACCGCACCATTTCCGCGATGCAGGGATGCATGCGTCTCTGGGTCTCCAGGACGCTGACCGGCAGCTTCAGGTCGCCGGGGTGCTGCGGGCAGACCAGCCGCTCGAACAGCGACGTGTCCAGCGAGTACTTGAGCCCCCGGGGGTTCGTGCTCTGCAGGTCGTAGTTCTGGATCTGCGGCCGGAGCTGCAGGTGGTCCCCGATCAGGATCAGCTGCTCCACGGAGGGCAGGAGCGCCGTCAGCACGTGCGCCTCGAGGACCTCGCCGGCCTCCTCGCAGAGGACCACCTTGGCCCGGACCTTTCGCATCATGTCGATGTGGCGCGCCAGCCCCGTGGTGGTCAGCCCGATGATGTCCGCCTGCTGCAGGCAGCGCAGGTCCTCCTCGCTGCGGATGGAGCTGCGGTGGCCCCTGGCCTCCTCGTGTTCGCGGTGCAGCGCCGTGATCTCCTTGAAGACGGGGTTCCGGAGGCTCTTCTGCCACTCGCTGTGGACGACCCGGCGCTCCCGGTGTGTCATGTCGCCCAGGCGGGTCCTCTGCAGCTCCGCCAGGTCTCGCGGGGGGCGGTTGTTGTTGTTGTTGTTGGTGGTGGTGTCGCCGCGGCCAGCGCCTGGTGGTGGTGGCCTGGAGCCACCTCGGAGCCAGGCCTCGACGGCATTGACAGGCCTGCGCCGTACGGTCTGCCACTGGCCACCGGCCTCCTGAGGGCCGTCCGCGGGGCCGAACAGCTCTCTGTGGAACACGGGATGGTTCATCTCGAGATACGCGCCGATGGAGGACGCAGAGTCGCACTGGTCCAGCGTGCGCAGGCACTTCCTGATCTCCTCCTCGGCAGCCCTCATCTTGCGGGTCTGCCCGGCAATATCAAACGTCTCGGTCCGGGTGGCGGCCGCCGCCGTGTCCGCTACTGCTCGGAGGTTGAAGTTCCTCAGCCGCTCCGACTTGGAGCTGGACCCGATCCGGATGATCCCCCTGACGCCGTCGTCCAGGAGGTGCTCGAGGAGCTGGTCCAGGGCGTGGTTCGTGTAGCAGACGCAGATGACGGGGCCCAGCCGGGCACTGGCCTTGTTGGCGAGGAGGGCCCTGATGATCTTCTCGCCCGTGTACGACTTGCCTGTGCCGGGAGGGCCCTGGATCAGCGACAGCTCGCGCCCCAGCGTGTTGACCAGGGCCTCGGACTGCGTCTCATCGAGGCCCGTCCTGTCCGCAACCTCCTCGGGGGACGGTATACCACGGCCCGGGCTGGCTGACAGCGGCGTGGCGTCCGTCGTCAGACAGGTGAGGTCGTACTCGAACCCAGCGGCGCGGGAGAACAGGGGCGGGGGGACGCGTGCCTCGGCGCCCTGGGCACGCGTGTCGGGTGCGATCAGGTTGGTGAGGGGCAGGTCGGGCTTCTGCGAGAGCTTCTGCAGGGCCTCCAGGGTGTGCTTGAAGGACGCCAGCACGACGCCCGGGAACTCCACCAGCTGTCGCGGCCGTGGTGGGCCGATGTCTCTGTACCAGCGCAGGGCTTGGTGCAGCTCCCCCCGGGAGGTGCCCACCAGGTTCAGCCTGACGTAGAGGTCCTCACGGCTGTGGCTCAGGCTCAGCGGCCTCTTGCCGTCGTGCTGAGGAAGAAAAGAGGAGGAGGAGGAAGGAGAGGCAGTGGCCTCCTCTCGCCTACGCAGCTCCTCGGCTAACTCGGCACGCAGCGTAGACCGCGCCACGACATAGAACTGGGCCGTGCCGGTGCGATCAATGACACAGGTCAGAGACCCGGCCTGCAGTCTCTTGCACTGCTCCCACCACGCACGTCTGGTCGAGTCGTTCATCTTTTTGCGTTGCTGGGCTGGTTGCACCGCACCGTCAGCTCCAGGCCGTTGTCCTTGTCCATCTCGACGCTGTGCACCACGGCTCCGTCGTAGGCGGTCGTCTGGGCGCTGTTCTGCTGGTGGTGGTGGGAGTGGTTGTTGTTATTGTTAGTACGGTTGCCCTTGAGGAGGTCGAAGACTGCATCGCGGAGCTGACCGACGGTGTCTTCTCGCAGGAGGCGGAACTCCCGGTCCAGGCGGCCACGGATGCCAGTGAGGTGCCACTGCGACGAGTCGGTGGTGGGCAGATACTCCTTGCGCGATGTGGTGATCTCTTCGCAGGTGGGCATGATCTGGATCTCGGCGATCTCGGCGTGGTCGTTGTCGTGGCGAGGGCCGTCGGGAGAAAGCCGTCCTGGGAGATCGAGCCTGAGCCTGAACGACTCGGGCGGGCCTCCTGTGACACGAGAAACAGCTGCAGCAGCACCAGGCGAGGACGACACTGCTTCTGGGCTAGCCATCGCCTTTCCAACGCCCAGGCGCCGCTGTAGGTAGTCGAGATACTTGGCTGCCCGCAGCAGGGAGGCCTCGTCTTCTCCTTGTGCAGCTGACAGCACCGCCAGGACGTCGGAAAACCGCTCCACGACGTGATGGAACTTGTCGTTCAGGACATTGGTCGTGTTGCAGTCGATCACCTTGGACAGCACTGCGAGCGACAACTCCAGCACAGACGCCTGGGCGAGGTCACCCACAGGCAGGCCAGGCCAGTCCATGACGAGCTGGAGGATGAACCCAAACAGCTTGTCCATTCGGGTCGCGTTGACGCCGACGAGAAAAGAATAGATGGCTGCCACCTCCTGCTCCAGGACGTTCGAGTCCACGAGCCGCTCGTGGGTGATGAGGCGAAACAGAGGCGAGATCTGCGTCTTCCACACGTCGACCCTAGTGGCGCCATCATCACCGTCATCATCATCAGTAGAATATTCTGCTGCTGCTAGGACGACGCGGCTGTTGGCCACAGCCTTGATGAAGTTGAGCCCAGCATCGCCCGCCAGCAGCTTGACTGCCTCCTGCGAGCTGCCGATGTCGCCCTCCATCAGGTCGAGACTGAGCACCAAGAACTGGCCCACTGTGTCATGGACCAGGTTGGATGACTCTTGGCCACAGGCGAGAATTCGCTTCCAGGTGCGAAGCTTGCTTCCTCTCAGGGCCTGTTCAGGGCTGTCATGATGATGGTTTCGCTGTTGGTGCTGGTGCTGGTGCTGGTTGTTTGATGTCTCGTGGGAGAATCTGCAGTCCTGCCCATATCGACAGTGGCCTGTCCTCTGAAAGAACCGACATGGCTGTCGTGGGCGACGATGGTGGGGCTCCATCCTGCTGTTTGGAAACATATAAATGGTCAGCTAGATGATACAGAGTGGCCAGGCGCATCGATGGTCCACAAACCTTGCTGGCCTGTCTATGGTCTTGATCTAGGCTGGCGGCGCAGGTGGATGGACATTGATGTGCGAGGGGATCATGCAGAAAACTGGGAAGGGGAAAAGGTTCTTGCATGTATTCTCCACCAGCATGAAGAAGAAAGAGAAAGAAAAAAACATACACAGAAATCAGGGAGGAAAAGAAAGGGCCTGGAGAGAGGGTTTGGTTGGAAAGGGAGTAGGAAGGTGAGTGGTGGGAGGAGGTTTGTCTGGTTGTCTTGGAGGTGGTTAGTACATCTCGCGTCTGTGCTCAATAACAAAGACGCGAAAGATCAAGAGGGTACAGTACCTGGAGTAATCAACAAGAGGTGAGAAAGAAGTCATGTGAGTACTAAAGAAGTAGGCAGCAGGAGGCCTGGCAGCCTGCATCAACAAAGCCCACCAGAACGCTGTAACAATGAGAGCGTCGAAGGATTTCTTGAAACCCAACCTCCTAGAGGAGTCCCTAAAGTAATTGTTATTTCACTTATTTCAAGTAACTCAATATATTATTCATAATCATAGAAAGAAGCTCATCTAGGATGTGTGATCCTCAGTATACAAATTGCATCCACCCCAGGCCAGTCAACACAATATCAGCCCCAAGCTGACCAGCTAGCGCGATTCTGCAGGAGGCCTACCAGAAGCACATGTCAACCCACAGCAGTTGTGCTAGCACAAATACTCATGATGACTGGGTATTGTGCATGTGCATCCTGAGACAAGAAGAAAAAAAGGGGGGAAAATAATGTCTACAGCTGCGACTGGTTGAATTTCTGAAATTTGAAAATGTCCAAGGGTACAATTATTACTCAAGTAAACAACAACAACAAACTGGTGCCTCGAGAATCCCATGTCTCGGTTCATCCACCAACCACCACATCCAGCCTCACCTGAGAGAGAAAAAAAGAAGGAAGAAGAAAAAAAAGCCAAGATAACAGCACCCCTAGTTGCTATTGAAGTAATTAGCAGCCACCAGCTCTCCCAGCCCCATCCTCACCACCCAGTCATCCAGACTGGCCCGTATCCGCGGCATAATCCCCATCGTCTTCCCATCCTTGGGTGCGAACTTGCTGCCATCAAAATCGGGGCCCTCCGGCTGCTCATAGAGGTAGAACATATACCGGTGCGGCGCCACGCCCGGCGGAGGGGCGGGCCGGAGGTAGTTGGCGATGAAGGGGTCCGAGGACGCAAGGGGCTCGGCTGGCGAGAGCCTACCCTCAGGCCCGGCTGGATCCAGTGGATGGCGGGGCCGAGGAAGCTGAAGGAGCGGGCCGGCGGGTCGAGATCCAGACAGATGACCGTGTAGCTCCTGGAGGGCGAGGCCGCGCTGTAGGTGATCTGCGGTGCTGACCTGGCGTCTGGGAGATGGAATGGATGCGTGAGATGACCTGTGGCGGGACTGGCTGATATATGCTATGCTGAGGAGGCGGGCTCACCTGCGCGTGGGACATACTGTCCTGGCTCTGTAATGTCGTGCTTGCCGACTCTTAGTCCCAGGACTCTCGAGGGGTCTTGCTTGATCAGCTCGAGGGCCGCCTGGACCTTCTCGTTGGATGGCATCTTGGTCTGCTTGTGGTGAGTTGAATCCTGTCCAGGGCAAGTGTATAGCGCATACAGAGAATATCCAAAGAAAACAGTGAGTCTACATGCACAGAACAATATGCATAGCAGACCACACGCTGCGATGGCTCGGGAGGCGCCAGCTTTTTATGGACCAACTTTCAAGGGAGGGACGGTCATAACGGATTTAAACTCTGTCCGTACTTCCAGGTTCATAAACAGGTCTGTTGAAGCTGGGAACAATATAATGAACAGAGCGCATCGTGGCAGGATTCATCTTCAAAGCATACATGTGTACCATATAATCGGAATGTCCCTGGTATCGGGAGTATCATGTATCTTAGAAATACTTTTATTTACATATATATATATATATATAGACGAGCATGGCACGCCTTCGCTTTGGTAGTTCACAGATCGACTTGATTCTTGGGAACTCGAGGAACTGGGAGGAATACCACCTCTTCTTCGGCACGAGATCGGCAAAATACAGCCGAAATGGCTCCGGCAGCCGAGTCCAAAGCCACCTGCAGCGGGGGCTGGGGAGGAAAGGCATCAACCCCGAAACCCGTATTTTAGGAACTTGGCCTCTGCAAGCAACAACAACAAGAAACCATCACGATCAATCGTTCAAGAACTCTTGCCCGCCTGGCCAGCTGACTGCATGCAGCGTCGAGACCGGCATGGTGTCGCCATGGCCCTGGCCTGGCTACGGATCACTGGCACATGGACATCGTGGTTGGTAAGTACATCACAAGGTCTGATGACACGTTTCTATGTACAAGTATGTCCATTGATGTTGACTATCGAGAGAAATAGGAACTATCTACAACCAAGAAATGGAGAGGAACCCCCTCCCTTCCCCCCTTCCCCCTTTCATAACGTGGACAGCCTGCTGGATCACAGAGACTGCTGGGTGGCGAGGAACTCATTGATAAGCGTGATGTGGTCATCGGTAGCCACAGGCACCATCTCATACCCGACGGGAAGCCCGTTCTTGTTCTCGGGGGCCGCAGGCGACAGGTGGAAGGTGGACGCGCTGGAGCTGTTGGAGGCGTACCAGTAGCCCAGGGTGGTGCCGTTGGTCCAGCTGCCGCCGTCGTTGGGGTTCTGGGTCTTGATGAAGTTGGCCCAGTAGGCGTTGACGGTGGAGGCGATCTGGTAGTCGACCTCTGTCCAGTTCAGCTGGGTGCCGTACAGGTTGTTGAAGATGTAGTTGATCTCGGACATGTGCTTGGCCCCGGTGCCCTCCTCGTTGTCGGCTGGGGCGTGGTCCCAGTAGTAGGTGTAGATGGGCTGCGACGACGAGTTGGCCCACATGTTGGCGAAGTTCCAGGAGCCGATGAGCGAGGTGTCGCGGGCGATCAGGTTCTCCTGCATGGCGGCCTGGGTGGCGTTGGAGGCCGGGTAGGCGGCCAGGAAGTCGGCGGCCAAGGAGCCGTAGGTGGACTCGAGGGTCGACTCGTAGTCCGACACGGTCGCGGTCAGGCCGTACGTGGCGCCGGACTCGTCCTTGGTGTTTCCGGTGATGACGGGCACATCGTTGCCGGGGGGCCCGGTCTGGAGGTCCTCCCAGTAGGTGGCCGGGAAGACGTAGCCGTCGATGCAGCCGCGCCAGTTGGAGAAGGAGGTGAAGGTGCTGGCCTCGTTGATGTCGGCCGCCGAGACCTGGCGCAGCTCCTCGAGGGTGGTGATGTTGAGCTCGTCCATGAGCTCGTAGGAGAGCTCGATCGAGGTCGACATGTTGTTGTAGCCCTCGGCGAGCTCTCTGGACTGCGGGTCGCGCGGGTCGCGGATGCCCGACTCGGCGATGGCACCGACGACGAGGCCCTTGGCCAGGGGGTTGTTGAGCGTGTGGTACACCGCGGCGCTGCCGGCCGACTGCCCAACGGTTGTGATCCGGTCTGGGTCGCCGCCAAAGTCGGCGATGTTGTCGTGCACCCACTGCAGGGCGTACAGCTGGTCAAGGATGCCGTAGTTGCCCGTGGTGACGTTGCCCGACTCCACGTACAGCTCCGGCAGGGCGAGCCAGCCGTAGGGGCCGGCGCGGTAGTTGTAGGTGACCACGACGATGTCCTGCAGGGACATCTGCGACCCGTCGAACATGGTCCAGGCGTTGTTGGCGCCGGCAGGGTAGCTCCAGATCATGACGGGCCTCTTCTCGGCCGTGCTGGAGGCCGACGTCCAGATGTTGAGGTTCAGGCAGTCCTCGTCGGTGATGGGGTCGGCACCGCCATAGGGAGCCGTGCCCGCGGGACAGCCGGAGCCAAACTCGCTCGCCACGAGCGTCTCGTTCCAGGACGCCGCCTTCTGCGGCGGCTTGAAGCGGTTCTCACCGCCCGGGTTGGCGGCGAAGGGGATGCCGCGGAAGACAGTGACGTTCTCGTAGCCGTCGATGTACGAGCAGCACGTGGAGTTCAGCGCAGGGACGCCCTGGATGGGACCATAGGCGGTCTGGATGGTCTGGTTGTAGAGGTACTGGGCATTGCTGCCGCTGGCCAGGAGGGCCTGTACCGCTCCGGTTTTGAAGGCGGAGGAGGCCTTCATCGTGGCAGTGAGTCTAGGCTCGCAAGAAAGAATGTATAGTAGTCAGCTAATACTAAAGCGAAGGATGTTGTTGTCGGCCGACACACCACATGAGGGTGGGAGATACCGAATAAGAGAGAGAGAGGATGAACTTTATATTCACACCGCCATCATACGTCTTCACATGGACGAAAGGCGCACAGCCTGGCCATAGCCTGCCCATGATGCTAATTACAACAATAGAATGTCAGTCACCCTATGTTCCTCAGCCATCGTCGGAGTTACGAGGTTGTACGCACTTCTCAACATACGTAAGCTCATATGGGGGGTCTCCGCTGTTTACCTCCTGCATAAGTTACTGATCACTTTTTTTTTCTTTCTTTTCCTACCGCGCCACGACAGCATGTTTCGTTTGCACTATGGTAAGTAGGCGCAGCACCCACACCGGGAGTAAACGAGCCCAGAGACGACAGCCAGCAGGGGACTGGTTCACCAGGGCAGAACTTCGGCACAACCTGTCAATTAAAATTTCAGGGGGCCCTTTTCGGGATGCGGGAGGGGCGGGACAAGTGGAGGTCTCCTTGGGCAGAAAGCGTACGCCCATCTCCATATTAATTCAGGAGCTGCAACCAAGATTCTTGACTGCGCATTACGCAATGCTCGTCCGGTCATGGCCCCAATGCCATCTCGCCCTGCGTAAATCCTGGTTCCCTCGCAAGGAATATATTCTCTTTTATCCTCTCTCTCTCAACACTTGTTCGGATGTCGGGACGCAGTGGAACGACTGTAATTATTCTACAATCATGCTCTCTTGCTTGATGGCCTCCTCACTTGGGTAATAATAGTACCCCACTGGCTGTTATTCCTGGGCTTTGTTTTCTTTTTTTTTCCTCCCTTTTTTTCTTCTTTAACACAGCAGCAGCGAGACGCGTTTAGGGTGGGAATCATTAAAACAAAGCGGAGATGAAACTGAAAACATTGTTTCGTCCTTATCTTCCCCAAGGGGAAACTTAAAAAATGCTACTATAGCACACATCCAAGTATTTACAAGTAATTAGATGATGACACAATCTCCACATCCTTCTTCCTGGTTTCCACTCCTAGAAGAAGCGGCCCGGCTTCGCCAGCCAGGCCGCCTGGAAGTCAAAGGCGTTCTTCACCGTGTTGTTATACTCGCCAGGATACGTCTCGCAGGCGGTGCAGGGCGTAATCACATGTGAGGCCCCCCTCCACAAAGGCCGTGGTGGTGTCGTTGCCGCCGTGCGCAAGGGCCTCCTTCTCGGCGTTCAGGTACTCCCAGTGGCCGGTGTTGCCCATGGTCAGGAGCGGCACCGAGATGCCGCGCACCTCGTTGCGCGGGATCAGGTGGCTCGAGTTCCACACGACGCCCCTGAGGTCGTCCTCCTCGTAGGCGAAGTCGTCCTCGACGCGGATGGCAAACACGCGCAGGAAACGGCCCACGGTGGTCTTGAGGGCGCCGTTGATGTAGGACCGTACGTCGGACGTGGGCGACTCGGACACGCGCACGCTGTGGACGATCTCGGTGGTGATGGAGCCGTTGTTGTGGATCAGCGGCCACGGGTAGGTGGTGTGCGACAGGAACTTGAGGTCCTCGGCAAAGATCTTGTTGTTCTCCTCTCCGTAGGCCGCGTCGGCGATCAGGAAGCTCTCCTCGTCGCTCCAGTAGGACTGGTTGTTCTCGATGGCCTCCCAGCGGCTCTGGGCCCAGCTGATCACGCGGTTGTTGCGCTTTACTAGGGCCGTCTGCCAGTTCTCCATGAAGGTCTCGCTGAAGTTGGTGGGCCCGGAGGCGTTGAACCCGTTGGCCGCGCTGTACATGCTCAGGGACGGGTCCGTCTCGATGGTGGTCTCGTTGATGATGGCCGCGTTCATGCTCAGGAACATCATGGTCGCCAGGCCGTAGTTTGCGTCGTGCAGGATCACCCCGTCCGCCGGGGGGAGCCCTGCAACCTCATCTCCGCAGGGCCAGATCTTCTCACTTCCGTTGCATGCGGAGAGGCCGTTCTCGGCAATGTTTTGGCTGTGTCCGTATCAGTATGGTGAGACGAGAGAGAGGGGGAGAGAGAGTGTGTGTGTGTGTGGTTGTGTGGTGTATCTTCTGAGTAGGATCATCAATACTCACTATGCAGACATGAGACAACCACCGCCGCTGTGTCCCCACAGAACGATCTTGGAGAACTCAGTCTGGTTACGGACCCAGGACACCATCTCGGCAACATTCTGCAGCAGGAACTCCAAGTCGGCATCAGGCCATATGTTAAGCTTGGAGGCTGCGTTGTTGGCACAGAGGACGGTGAAGCCTCGTTCCGCCAGCTGTGTACATGTGGGAACTTGAAGGATAGCAACAAAAGTCAGCAGACTCTCTCTCTCTCTCTCTCTCTGTGGCAAAAATCACCAAGTACGGCATCTTTTAACAAGGGAGGGAGAGAAAAAAAAAAGGGGGAAACACTCACACGACCAGTAGTCTGACTGAGCATGCATCACAAGGACCACAAGGCTGGCCCTGTCCGCATCTCCGCCGGGGGCAGGACGGTGCAGCGCCCCGACGACACCCGTGGCTTGGTACGTCGACACGGCCTCTGGCATGGGCAGCGAGGAGAGGTTGGTGGTTGCCACAGCAGCCTGGGGGAGCAGGCTCAAGCTGGCAGCAGCCAGCACAGCAGAGAAGGAGACCATGATCGATCGCGAGGACCTCCGGGTCGCAGGTTATCAGGAGAAGTCTTGTGGGTCAAGACCGAGCTGGAGTGTTGGGACGGGTGCTCGAGGAGTACCTGTGGAAATGCCTGTGCCAGAGACAAGCCAGCAAGCCTCTACGTGCACTGCGAACGGCGACCATTTTATATTCAACGGTGCCACCATCGTGGACGGCAGGAATGCTTTTCGTATTTACGAGGCCGAAGACGATCGAAGAGAAGGAAGACGTGCCGGAAAAGTACAGGAACAATATATATACACGAAGCTTCTATCACGGGTCAATGGCAAGTCGAAGAGACTGCTAGTCACCGCCAGTCTACACCCGAATCGAAAGTCTAATCGACTCCGAGAGTGGTTCCAGCATATGTAGTAACTGCAACGTCCTAGGATTTCTTCCCCGGTAGCATATACTACAGTAATTCTCTAAACGATGCAGGATATGGCCATGTTTAATGCGGATCACCTGGTTCTGCTGTGCATTGTAGCATTATATGTATGCCCACTGATTCGTCACTCCATGCTCATATATGGCTCAACGCGGAATCGATCTACAATGCGGTGAACGATTGACAGGGGTGGTTGCGTGTATGTCAAGGGTGCTTCTCCTACGCACAGAAGCCGAGCGCACTACATATCAGCCGGCATTCACTGTGGAATGACTGGTCACACTGCAGACGGGATACATGGATAGTCTCAAGGTTCCACTGCGTCCTCTTGAGGATCCTTCTGGAGGTTCGAGCGAGTCTTGGTGACGGCAGTTTAATCCCTGAGGATTGCAGGTATGCACAGTGAGCTCGGAGAACTCGGGTGTCCTCCTCGACCGTAGGATCCTGTGGGGTGAGTGCCTCGGTCTGAGCCCGCTCGCAAACTACCTCTCTTGGCTTCCGTTCTCCTCGGCCGTCGACACAACAGGCGTCCGATGAATGCACAAAATAATTCAGTGACTAGCTGACAGCTAGGTGATTACAGAGAACAAGAGCTCTATGGATTTACAGAGACAGAAGCTGTTTATTCACGCACCTAGGCCCTAACTATTCCCTCATCACCGCACGGATGTTCTCCTCACTTGCCCTCACCGACAATTCTGGCGATTGGTACGGATGGACCTTCCAAACGCACTCGGCTCCTGGTTCAGTATATTCATCTCCCGGTAGAAATGTACGGAGTATCATGCAGTAAAATTTTCCTCATAGTAAAATCCCGCCGCGTTGCCGTGCTTGCGCACCACCTCCATCAGCCCATGCGGTGATGTCAGGTCACAAAAACCCCCAGCTCCACGGTGCGGGTACAGATCCATGGATGAATTGGGCAACACTGCATGCCCTTGCGTCATCGCTGCAGTGACTGCTTCTGTAGTTATCTCCTCACTATGAAAGCGAGGGTAAGGACGTAGTTGGTTAAATAAGTAATACATATAGCTGACTAGTATGCTGCCTCGAGGGCTTTTATTGGACAGACCCATACTTAGAGAGATGACGATCGTGTGGCTTGGCTGCCTATGTCGTCGTGGCATTGTTGGGGGGGGTTTTTTCTTTCTTTCTTTCTTTCTTTCTTTCTTTCTTTCTTTCTTTCCCTTCCAGCAAGTCCAGGCAGGCCAATGGCAAGACTATCTCCTAGCCGGAAGATCTTGTGTCTGGGCAAAGGATACATACGCGCTCGGCACGTTCTGCGATACCGCAGGGAAGGCGATCCCATCCGCCGAATCCTGAGAGGCGTTATAGCTGATTATGCTGAACAATTATCAATATACGCGCATGTCCTTTAGGTGTCGATAACTCGCCAAGGATTTGCTTTTGGGAGACAACCGCGTCGCAAAAGCTGAATCACTATGGTATTTCTCTCCACCAGTCCCGCAAAAATGCTAATGTATCACGCTCTATCTAAATGCAATCCAGTCTACCTGTATCATTCCCTAAAGTTACAACTCATCTTTGGGCCTCTCTGGAGTCTCAGGAGCAGCAGGAGCATCACTCTTGGGATCCTCGCCCTCAAAAGCCCGGCTCTTTGTGTTTCTCTCGGATGCTTCCACGGTCTCGCTTAACGTCTCGCCATCGCCCCGAAGAACTTTCTGTGCATCACCGCCATCCTCCCTCATCTCAGCAGTCTTGCTCTTCCTCCTCCGATCAAGCGCTGCGATCTCGTCATCGTATTCGGTCCACTCGGGAACCTGCCGCCTCGCGCGGTCGAGCTTGGGCTCCTTGGTCTGCGGGTTGTTGCAGAGGTCAATCGTGCGCGCCTCCTTGAACGCCTCGTCGCTGCACCATGTCTCGCACCACAGCCACTCCTGGGGCAGGCTGTGGATGGGCAGCTGGAACTGCATGTGGTTGGGCAGGTCCTGGTCGAGGTTGGACAGGGAGTTCGGGTCTGCGGACAAGGTGTGGTAGCTCTGGCGCAGACGGTCACCGGCCGCGATCTCGCGGAAGCGGCGGAGATCGACCACGTAGAGGGCAGAGATGTGGTACGGCTGGCCTCGGAGGTAGTTGGCCCAGTACCCCTGCTTCCAGAAGCGGAAACCTTCCATCTCTGTGCGTGAGTCGCACATGGGTGTGAAGCCGTAGGGCTTGCCCTCGAGGTCGTGCTGCACGAGATCGTACATATCCGTGCGGACGATCTGGTCTGCGTCGACGAAGATGACCTTGTCGAGGGATAGCGGGAAGAGCACGTCCAAGAAGAGTATCTTGTAGCCCCAGATCTCGCGCTGCTTCTCTTTTTGCTGACGGAGCCAGTGTGGCCATTTGTACGTCACCATCTCGTACTTGAATCCGTACTCCTCGGCCATGTAGGGGATGAAGTCCTTGAACGACGGCGAGAGGAATTGCTCAATGAACCAAAATTTGACAGTGTGTTTGGTGTTCTTCATCACGCTGACCATCATAATGTTGAGCATGCGCTCGTATAGATGGCCGCTGGCGACAGAGAAGATATTGATCTCGGCATGCTCTTCATCCGAGACCGATCTAGTCCTGACGCCGAAAAAGCCCTTCAGGCTCTTAGACACAGAGTCCAGGGCACCTTCGGACCCGCTCTCGTCCAGGACATCCTCCTGCTCCATTCCGGGTTTGCGGTTGATGCGCGGGTACAGCGTTGTGCCCCTGAAGTCCATCAACACGACGTCGGTTCCTTCGTCACCAAGGACGGCGTTGTAGCCCTTGGCACCCACACTCTCGATGTGGTATATATCTGAGCTGCGGCCCTTCTTGAGCTGGATATTATAGAACCCCGGGTTGGCCTTGAACTGAAAGTAGCCTATGTTGAACATGACGATGGTATCAGCAAAGTGCGGGTCCTTCTCCGTGGCCAACACAAGCTGTGCGCCGCGAGGCGGGGCTCCGGTGGGCTCCCTGGAGTGGCCCTCGATCAGGATGTTCTCGAGCTCGTAGGTGGCCTCAACATTGCTCTTGATGGAGCTCAGCTTGAGGTTATCCAGATCATGGACGGAGACCTTGGACGCCACCAGCCATGCTGGGGGCACATCCATGCCCACGTTGAGCAGCGCCTCCGAGGGCAAGCCTTTGAACTCGGCGTTCAGCGATTTGACTTTGCCGGCATCGTCAAAAGTCGGTGCTGAGTCCAGGACATATCGATAAAATCTCTTGACAGGCAGCTCGTCTAGCTTATCCTTGGGGTTCAGGAAGACTTGCATGTAGACACCATCAAGCTTGGAGAGAACTCTCAAGATGGGAACCCATCTCTGTCCTTGCTCGCTGGCCGGATTGACAACAGCAACGAATTGTACGGTTGCTGTCGACTTGTCGCCAACCTCAAAAGCAGTGTGAGTGGAGTTCCACACGTTGAAAGCCGAGATTCGCAGAGGCGAGCCCCTCTCGAAGATGCCCTCGGGGAGATCAGGCATCGTCGACAAGGCAGTGATCGAGGTGACCTTGGCAGCTGCGAGAGGGCCGGAGACCTTGCTTGTGAGGCCAAGCTCCTCGATAGCCTCATAGACAGGGAGAATCCGACTGTCTTGCTCGAGCTCGAAGAAGAGTTCGAAGTCCCGGGGACCGAAGTCCTCCGCCCGGTCAATAGGCCCAATGAGGCGGCCGTTGAGCATGAGCATGTTCTGGCCAGATCTGATTCCAGCCGCAGCCAGGAAGTGCTGCAGGGCACTATCATAGTCCAGATCATCCGGCACCTCGGGCCACGCGCCTAGAACAGTCCGAAGAAGATCCTCGCTGTCAACATCGCGGAGTTCAGACTGGCTCAGTTTGAGGGCAGTGTTGATCTTGTGGGCGCCGCTTGGGTCTGCCGGGTTGTGAATGATATCCAACCGAATGCCAGGGTTGTTGGTGCGGAACTGGAGGGCGTTCCCGGCCAGCTTCAGACCATCCGTGGTGGTCAGGTCAACTACCACTGTTAGGGCTGCCCAATTTTCCTTTGTCGAGTCTGGGTTGGCTTCGATGACGGGCACCTTCTCAAACAGGGCGCCGTGCTCTAGGAGTATCTTGTTGACATCAAGCACCGTGAGCTCCTTGGGATTGCTGGGAAAGATCACGGTGTTGCGACGTGAAAATGCATCTTTCAGGAAGAACTCCGGCAGCCACTGACCCTCTTCGACCTCGCCGTAGAAGACCGCTTGTCGGAAAAGCTGCAGATCCATGCCCACCTGCTGACCCATTGCCGGCATCCAGTTGCCTTGGCGCGGCACGGGAACACCGTCCACAAAGAGCACTGGTTCCGGGCTGTCTACTCGAAGCCTCTCTGCCCACTGCCTGGAAAGTCGAATCTGCTCGGCGTGATGTTCGGAGTCGAGTACATTCTCGAACGAGAGCGCCTCTGCATCTTCTCGTAGCTTTCTGTCGAGGATGGCAGCATCGAATAGCGCTTTGTCTGCGTCTGCAAGTTTCTCACCATCAAGAGCTGACACTAGATACGACATCATGGCCGCAAGACCGTACGTCTCAACAAGGTGGTAAACGATCTTGGCCTGGCGTTCGGATGCTTCGTTGGAAGACAGCGGAACGATTCCAAACCGTACAGGCAGCTTGCGCTTGACGAAGTCCTGCAGCTGGTTGACCACTGTCGTGGTGTCATTCTTCTGGGTGAGGTCGACAGGGATGACGAGGTTGAAAATGTCGCGTCGGATCGAGGGTAGCTGGCCGGGCATTCCACCTTGCAGGAGGGTCACGAGAGCCTTTGGAAATTCCTCGTATCGCTTGTCCTTCTCGATGTTGTTGAGCCAGACAATGACCTTGCCCTCTTCCGGCCCATCATGCCACAGGAACCGCTGAACCTCTGCGTCGTCGGCCTTCGCTTCCGTGACAGAGCTATGGGCAAGAAGGGAAATAGCCTCTTCCCCGGTGAGGCCAAGGTCCATGACTCCATGAATCATCTTGCGCTCTCGCCTCACCAGGTCCACAAGGGCAAACGCGTCCAGCTGCCGTTCAACAAGCTGAACGCCGTTCATCCAGAGGGCGTTGACGCCGCCTGGCACCAAGGAGGCGCGGTTGGCCCTATGCTCCGTCAAGAAGTCCGCAGAGACGTTGTGCGTCGCCAAGGAGGTCGAGTACTTGGGAAAGTCTTGTGTCAGCTTGAGCAGAGTGTCGAAAGGGCTGTCACTGTGCATGATGAAAGAGCCCGTCTTCAGACCAAGGTCCCTCAGCTCTGATGTGGACAGCGGCTTGAGGTCTGCCACCTCTTCCTCCTCGCCCAGTACAATTTCCGAGGCGATGACCTTCTGGGCGGCATCTTCCTCTGCCTTCCGGTCATCAATAACAATGTAATCTGTCCGTTTCAGGGCGAGCTCAACGCCATATCCACTAACGGGGAGCGCCTCCAGAGACTCGTGCGAGGACCTGCGGTGTCGGAGCTTGTAGGCACACTCCCGGCTCCGAGCTTTCTGGGCCAGGAGCTTGTGGAACTGTCCAAAATCCGAGGCCGTGATATCTGCATACAAGATGCAGCCCGGACCACTGCCCATTGCAGCATCAAATGGTAGATCACGCTCTTGTCCCGCCGGCAGCTGGCCTCTAGGCTCGTCCAGAGACGGCGAGCAGTATTGTTGTCCCTGCCATAATATCCACGTATCACAGCCAGCCTGCTCTCCGGCCAACGAAGGTTCGACGCCGGTCTGGTAGTACTGGTAGTGGGCTTCGAGCTTGGGCGCCGCAGACCTGGTCGACAGGGCCAGCTTGAAGGTCGAGAGGCTCTCGGGGCTCGCTATATGGCCATCATTCTTTACAAGATCCAAGAATGCCTCGTACAGTTCCCTGTCAGTCGTCGCCTTGGCAAAATGGCCATCAGCTATGCGGTCGAGAAGGGGGAAGTAGCTGGAGGCGTTCTCCTGCGCTGCAGTCTCCCCTAGCAAGTAGGTCAGTAGTGGTCTCCTCCTCCTGCTCATCCCCTTTCCATAACACAAGAGGAGGACTCACAGCAGTTCTATGAGGTAGGGGCCGGAGGGAAAGGCCGCCTTCATGGAAATGTCGACAGACGGCCCGGCGCATACTGTCTGGCCTCCCAGGAAAGCTGCTCCCAGCATGGAAGCCGTCAGGCTCCATGGCAGCGGAGCCAGTCGTATCATACCGTCTCTATAGTTGCCGTCGGGCCACAAGGGCTATGGGTAGCACTCCAGAAATGGACTCGGGGCCTCGAGGTCGTCTTGGCGAATCGAGGCGCGATCTGGCGCAGGCCTCGACGCTTCGTATCGGAGAGTGGAAGGACCGCTCAACTGAGCTTCCCTATGCTCCCATTGCCGAACGGATAAAGATTCCTAGGTTGGGCTGGTCTTCTGGCAACAATGTGGAGGTTGTAAGCACTGCAGGGGAGAGAGAGAGAGAGAGAAAAGACAGGTGTTCTCGTACGGATATGCTTTGAAGGTTTGACCCCTACTGTCTGAAGTCTTACACACATCAATAACGCTTCAGCTGCTGAAAGTGCCACCTAGGCCACACCCTTGAAAGCTATCCAAACTAGGCTAGCCTGCTGTAGCAGGTCCAGGGACCTGAAGCTAATACAGTAGCTGTCTTGTCCCTCAGCCCCCTTGCTTTGGGTTCTGGTGGGTCAGAGCAGCTGCTATTGTCCATAACGCAACTGCACTGGGAAAACAGGCAGCAGGGCAACCTTCAAATTTGGAAGCCATAGCAAGGCAAATAAATTGTAAGAGTAGGGTAGTTGCAGTATGTGATGAATGACTTGTAAAGAGAAGTCTTCTGCGGTTAATCCTCCTGTTTTCTTTTCTTCCCAAGTCATCTTCCAAGCACGTGCCAGCACAGCCAGAAAATGCACATCTGTCTCTTACTGTGTAAGACCTGTACTGTATTGAGCACTAAGCATCATAGTAGCAGCTCAGAGGTGGGCTGCACAGGGCAAACCAAACCCCCACCCCCCCCCTGGCAGGCAAAGCACCCCCTAGCCCGGCAGCCCAAGGTAGAGAGCACAGACCACCTGGCTGTGACGAGCAACCTTGCCCACATCACAGATGGACACGCTTTCCACTCTCCCAGGTTCTGGATTGCCAATACAGCAGCAGCACTTCACGCCCGCCAACCTGATCAACCTCCTCTCCAGGTGGCTCCATCTTCCCTCCTTGACCTCACCCTAGACTGGACTCCTCGCAGTCCATCGGCATTACCCATCTGTGGCTGTCGTATGGCTTTCTGACCTTCCTGGGTCAATTCCACCGTCCTGCCAGTCTGTCCTCAGAGTTGATGTGAAGCTCCGGCTTCAACACGCCCACCACTCAACATGGCCTCCTCAGGCATGCTCACAAAGGTACAGCTACCTCTCTCCCCCTCCCTCTCTTCTATGGCCCATTGAGAGGGTGACAAGGACAACAAACCATTGACAGTGTGTCAACAGTTCGAGAGCAAAAGCTCGCGCGCAAAGGGAATCGCCTTTCATCCCAAGCGGTAAGCTGCACCAAACCGACCCAACCCCCACCAAGAGTCCTTCCGGGGCGCTTCGTCCAGGCTGACACGTACCGATCGCAGACCATGGATTCTTGTCTCTCTACACTCCTCGACCATTCAGCTGTGGGACTGTACGTACAAACCTATCGGAATCTCGGTTCTCCAACCCGTGTGGCAGTCCTAGGGCAGGAGACGCAGCGGGGATGGGGACATCTTTCCAAGCTGTCGCGAACCCTCCCATGCGCTCCGCGCCCCTCGAAATACTGTCAATTCTTTCAGGATAGATGCTAATGGTGCTGCCTTCACGCAAAGACCGTATGGGAACCTTGATCGATCGACTCGAAGGTCACAGCGGCCCCGTCCGAGGCGTCGACTTCCACAAGACCCAACCCCTCTTCGTCTCCGGTGGCGACGACTACAAGATCAAGGTGTGGTCTCTGACGACGAGGCGCGAGCTGTTCACGCTGAATGGGCACCTGGACTACGTCCGAACCGTGTTCTTCCACCATGAGCTGCCATGGATCATCTCCTCGTCCGACGACCAGACCATCAGGATATGGAACTGGCAGAACCGATCCCTGATCTGCACCATGACCGGTCATAATCACTATGTCATGTGCGCCAACTTCCACCCTACCCAGGACCTGGTCGTCTCTGCGTCCCTCGACCAGTCTGTCCGTGTTTGGGACATCTCGGGCCTGCGCAAGAAGCACTCTGCACCGACATCGATGACGTTCGAGGAGCAGGTGGCGAGGGGCAACCAGAACCAGACCGACATGTTCGGTAACACAGATGCTGTCGTCAAGTTTGTTCTGGAGGGCCACGACAGGGGCGTGAATTGGGTCGCGTTCCATCCCACCATGCCCCTGATCGTGTCGGCCGGTGACGACAGGCTGGTCAAGCTGTGGCGCATGAGCGAGACCAAGGCCTGGGAGGTCGACACGTGCCGAGGGCACTTCCAGAACGCATCAGGCTGCCTGTTCCACCCTCACCAGGACCTCATCCTCTCGGCCGGCGAAGACAAGACCATCCGGGTCTGGGACCTGAACAAGAGGACCAGCGTGCAGAGCTTCAAGCGGGAGAACGACCGCTTCTGGGTGATCGCCGCGCACCCCGAGATCAATCTGTTCGCAGCCGGCCACGACAACGGAGTGATGGTCTTCAAGTTGGAACGCGAGCGGCCCGCGATGGCCGTTCACCAGAACACCCTGTTCTACATCACCAAGGAAAAGCATGTCAAGTCCTACGACTTCCAGAAGGGGACGGAGAGCCCAACGCTTCTGTCCCTTAAGAAGGTCGGACCAGCATGGGTCCCTCCGCGCACTCTGTCCTACAACCCTGCCGAACGCTCCGTCCTGGTGACTTCCTCTACGGACGGGGGCTCTTATGAGCTGATCAACCTTCCCCGTGACGGTTCCGGTGCCATAGAACCGACAGAGTCCAAGCGTGGCCCAGGCAATTCGGCTATTTTCGTCGCTCGGAATCGGTTTGCTGTCCTCAGCACCGCCTCCCAGACCATCGACATCAAGGACCTGTCCAACTCGACAACCCGGTCCTTCAAGCCCCCCGTAGGCACCACGGATATCTACTTTGGCGGAACTGGCAACCTGCTCATCATAACACCGACCGCCGTCCATCTCTATGACATCCAGCAGAAGAAGAGCATCGCAGAGCTGTCTGTCAATGGTGTCAAGTATGTGGTCTGGTCCAACGATGGCCTCTATGCTGCCCTCCTGAGCAAGCACAATGTGACGATTGTGACCAAGACGCTGGAGCAGGTCAGCACCCTGCACGAGACGATCAGGATCAAGAGTGCCACCTGGGATGACGCCGGTGTCCTTCTCTACTCCACCCTCAACCACATCAAGTACACCCTGCTCAACGGTGACAACGGCATCGTTCGCACACTGGATACGACGGTGTATCTCACGCGTGTCAAGGGCCGCAACGTCTACTGCCTCGATCGGGCGGCGAAGCCCAAGGTTCTGCACATCGATCCCACCGAGTACCGTTTCAAGCTTGCGCTGGTCAAGAAGAACTACAGCGAAATGCTTGACATCATCCGGAATTCCAGCTTGGTGGGACAGTCTGTCATCTCGTATGTGCAGAAGAAGGGGTATCCCGAGATTGCGCTGCAGTTCGTTCAGGACCCAACAACCCGCTTCGAGCTCGCCCTTGAGTGCGGCAACCTGGACGTGGCGGTGGAGATGGCCAAGGAGTTGGACAAGCAGGTTCTGTGGCTGAAGCTCGGCACCGAGGCCCTGTCTCACGGCAACCACCAGGTTGTGGAGATGGCCTACCAGAAGCTGAAGCAGTTCGACAAGCTGTCCTTCCTCTACCTCACGACCGGTGACCAGTCCAAGCTTGCAAGGATGGCCAAGATCGCCGAGCACAGAGGAGACTTCACCGCACAATTCCAGAACGACCTCTACCTCGGCGAGAAAGACCGGGTCCAGATGTTCAAGGAGGTCGACCTGTACCCACTGGCATACATGACCGCCAAATCATACGGCATGGAGGACGAGTGCCAAGCCATCCTGGAGGCTACAGGCTTGACGGAAGATCAGATCACAATGCCAAAGATTGGCGAAGCTCTGACCCCCCAAAACCCGTTGTGCCGACCTACAAGGCAAACTGGCCTACCAGGGCCACCTCGCAGTCATTCTTCGAGAAGGCCCTCATGGGTGAGATGGAAGGCCTCTCGTTGGATGACGCGCCGGCAGCCACGAACGGCTTCGGCGAGGAAGCCGAGGATGATATCGCTGCCAAGAACGGCGCGCTGGTTGAAGACGACGCGGATGAGGACGCTGCGGGGTGGGATATGGGCGACGATATCGTGCCAGAAGTGGAGGGCGATTTCGTCAACGTCGAGAGCGCAGATGCCGGCGGCGCCGGCAGCAGCGAGGCCGACCTATGGGCCCGGAACTCACCCCTGGCGGTCGACCACGTCGCGGGAGGATCATTCGAGAGTGCCATGAACCTCCTCAACAGGCAAGTTGGTGCTGTCAACTTCTCACCACTCAAGCCAAGGTTCATGGAAGTGTACGAGGCGTCCAAGACCTACCTGCCTGCATCTGCGGGACTTCCACCCCTGGTCAACTATGTGCGCCGGACGGTCGAGGAGCAGGACCTGAGACAGGTGCTGCCGTTCATCCCTCGGGATCTCGAGCACCTGGCCAGCAACGACCTACAGCAGGGTTACGACTCGATGAAGGCCAACAAGCTGGAGGATGGCCTCACCATCTTCAAGAGCATCCTGCACGCGATACTGGTCAACGCGGTATCAAGCGAGGGCGAGGTCGCAGAGGCCAAGAAGCTCATCACCTCCGCGAGCGAGTACTCCGTCGCCATGAGCGTCGAGCTCGCACGTAGGAAACTCGGCGCCCCTAACGAGGTCAATGCCGACCCCGAGAAGCTGAAGCGCTCTCTGGAGCTGTCGGCATACTTCACCATCCCCAAGATCGAGGTGCCCCACCGGCAGTTGGCCCTGCTCAACGCCATGAACCTAGCGTTCAGGAGCAAGAACTACAGCTCGGCGTTGAGCTTTGCTAACCGCATCTTGGCAAACGGCGGTGCCAACAAGATCTTGGAAAACGTAAGTCACAAGAACCGCCCCCCCCCCTTCCCAATCAGGTGAAGTGAGATTTTTCTCCCCGGCTGACAATCCTCCTACAGGCACGCAAGACCAAGGCTCAGTGCGAGCGCAACCCGCACGACACGGTGGAGATCGAGTTCGACCAGTTCGCCGAGTTCGAGATCTGTGCGGCCAGCCACACGCCCATCTACAGCGGGACGGCGTACGAAGAGTGCGCCTTTGACGGCGCCAAGTACCACACCAAATACAAGGGCACGGTATGCACGGTCTGCGAGGTCTGCGAGGTCGGCAAGCACGGCAGCGGTCTTAAGCTGTTCTTCTGAACGGTGTTTCGGAGGGAGGGGGACGGGGAACCGGGCGCGATGGGAAAAGTAGTCGGGCCCTTCTTGGTGGCAAAGAGGGAGAGCTGGGGGAGTAGAAGGTAGCCTTTGAAATTCGATCATGATTCCAGAAAGAGAGGCGGTGGTCACGGTGCCCCTGCGCCAACATGTAATTATGACGCAAAGACGAACCCCAGGTGCGGAAGATGGACAATGGCTGGTCGTTGAAGAATCGTGTTTCTGTTTGAATCTGGCTCTTAGACAAAATCGCGGCGGATAGGGGAGGGAGGAGGGGGGGGGGAAAACCCAAAACACCCTCGCTACTGGAGGTGTCCGCCTGGATGCAACATATAGATAATGCATCTCACATGTCACGTCTACTACACCTTGGTTGCCGGCGCTCTCGGTCAGGCGCCTTGTGTGGATACGTTCTTTGCGTTGACAGCCGTCGGTTGTGACCTACGGACAAGCAGCACAGCCAGGCTAGCCACCAGGTGCGTCGTCGTCTGATCGTCTAATGATATTACATTGTCATCATGTCTAGTGCCGTTTCTTCCTGGCCTTCTCTCTCTCTCTCCCTTCAGCAAATTCCTCATCACGGCTCGGCTCTTGCTATGCATCATGCCACCCGCACTGAACTAGGGGCCTCGCCTCCAGCCCGCTCTCTCTCTCTCTCTCCGTCTCTCTCTCGACTCTTACGGGACGGTCCACGGCAGGGACACCCAAACACCGCCACCTCCATTCGCACCCGACCGGAAGCCCAAACCAGACGAGGCTACACGATAGTCTCCAGCTCCCGCGCATACCCCAGCGCATTCTCAATGACCAGCTTGCTCATGCCCTCCTTGGCGGCACCGGCGCCGCCCGCCGCAGGGTCCTCCTGGTCCTCGCCGGCGGTCTCGGTCTCCTTGGGGAAGTAGATCATGCCGTCCCTGAGGATCCAGCCGCGCGACTTGGCGAAGTCGATGACGGCGCCCTCGGAGTCGAGGAAGAGAAGGGACTTTGTTGAGGAGATGGGGAGGCTGGGGTAGGCACGCTCGCTGGAGGAGGCGATCTCGGAGCGGATCTGGGAGGTGAGGATCTGAGGCGGGGGCGGTCCCGGGAGGGCGCTGGGGTCAGCAAAGCAGGTTCTCCTCCTCAAGAAGAAAGCAAGAAATATATGTAAATATCATATAGAAAAAGTAGGGGGCGGGCAGGGTAGGGCCGGGGACTACTGACCTCTGAGAACACGGCATACTCCTCGCTAGGCACCTCGCGGCTCTTCATGGCCTTCCAGACGCGGTCATAGCTGCCCTCCATCAGCCACCGCTCCAGGCGGATCGGGTAGCCGAGGAAGCGGTCGCCCTCGACATCGACACTGCCGCCGCCGCCCTCGCGGGTCGACAGGCTCTCGAGCTCGCTGTGGAACTCGGCGTAGCGGCCCTGGGTGAGGAGGAGGAGCAGGTAGAGGCCGGTGACCTTGTTGCGCTCGGGCAGGGCGGGGGGCAGGACGGCGGCGGGGAGCTCGTAAAAGGGGGCCAGCTGGGTGACGTAGCGGGTGAAGGCGTCCGGGTCGCGGGCGCGGATGCTGTAGAGGGCGCCCTGCTCGTACGTCTCGCGGGCGAGGGCGAGGATGGGCTGGGGCTGGGGCGGGCTGGAGGGCGAGAGGGCCGAGAGCTTGAGGAGGAGGAGCTTGGCTCTTGAGAGGAGGGAGGCGGCGTCGGCGTAGCTGAGGGAGGACGGGGAGGACTTCAGCTGGCTGAGGATCTGCTGCAGCTGGCGGTCGGCCATCTTGAGCGAGAGGCGGCTGCGAGGTTAGGTAGGTGGGTAGCTTGGTGGTGGTGATGAAGGCGGAGGCGAGCCCAGAGGGTGGGTAGGAGGTGGTGGTGATGGGCGCAGCCGGTCTGTAATTGGGTTGTTGTTGCACAGCTCAAGGAGAGAGAGGGGGGGGGGGATCGAGGTTGCTTGGTAGTGGGAGCAGAGTTGTCTTGCTCTGTACGGTCGTCTCAGGGCGCGTGGATAGTCGTCGTAGATGGTTCGTCGTCAGAAATGGTATCGTTATGGTGAATAATAGCCAGCGCCAGGCTGCGGGAAGCTGACGATTGACGCTGTCTTCCGGCCGGCAGCGTGAGCTTGGGGGAGGTGGGGTCGCGGTGAAGCGCATGGTCTGGTCTGAAATGTGTAAGGCCTGACCCTTGCACGTCAGAACCTTTTCATGCCGACCCCTTGTGCCCTGCAGCCCACCGGCCGCAAGAAATGCAAGGACTACAACATGTTTTCAATGTCCTGGCACCTGTGCTCCTCCCTCACAACAAGGTCGGGCTATTTGCGGTTTCCTAAGTTTTTTTTTTTTTTTGTTTTTTCCTTTTGTTCGTCCATTGCTGGCTTCAGGCGTCTGTGCTCCTCCTTCGGGTGGGAAGCCTCAGGACTGCAGAAGACCCTACCCAGCACCTGTCGAGGCAGAAACAACACAGCGAGGGAGGACTTGCCACATGCATCTTGCCGAGCTGTCGTCCGGCCCCGCGCAGTTCGTAGATCCTAGATCGACCTCGTGATTCATCACCCTCCACCCTGGAACTAAGATCCCCTAAGTCGCGTCAGTGCTCCGTCGATGACAGCTCGGTCCTGTCATGTGCCCTGGGCGTGTAATGGACCATGTCCCTTCCTATCCGCAGCGGGACAGCAGACGAAAGCAAACCAAGGGTGTCCTCACTATACACGATCCGGGAAAGAGGAACGCGATCGGTGTCATCCTGAAGCAGGGCCCCAGACATGACACAGTAGATCTATCCCAAAGGACGACTCTTGACACGTGAGGGAGTATTCCACAGGATATCAGGTCTGGGAGACATTTGGGAGGTAGGATCATCAGAGATCGGGAGCTTACTTCACCATGGTACATCTACCGGCGCGACATGCCTCTGCACAGGCAACTCGTCATCGTCACAGGTCAATACGTCAAGCCGATCTGCTCATCTCACATGAAGAAGATAACAAGGCTCAAGTAGGGTGTTCTAGACCAGCAAATATCCGCCGCGCGACCGCCAGGCTGCCCTAGACTATCTGCTAAGGCAAGTAATGGTGCCACTCACTGCGTATGGCTCGATGCTGGGCACCTGGGCAGCAATATATAAACCCACTCCTCGTCCCCCCAGCCTCGCGTTTCTCTTCTTCCCTCCTTCGTTCTTCAGACTTCTCCATCACCTGCCCCTCTGGCCCGCAGCACCCGGTTCTCGGTGACGCGCCGCGCCCGCTCTGCTCTCGCCATCAGCAGCGCCGATCGATGACCGGCTCTGTGGCCCTCCCAACATCCAACGATGCCACGACCAACGACACAAGGAGAGAAGAAGGGTCAGGGCCCAGCAACACTACTACAAGATGAAAGAGAGCAGCCTTCGAGTGACGCGATCGTGACCAGCGAGGCGAAACAAGACCGGGACAGACAAAGACGGACCCTGACAATACTTCAGGCTGTGGACCCCCTCTAGACTTACACCAGCGCCGAGCCTACCGGTACCCTCCCTTCTTCCCGAGATGGGCCTCGCAGGGCCCTCATGCGTCCTCGCCCTCGCCCTCCTCCGTCGTCGAGAGCGCGCTTCTAAGCCGATGCTCCCACCAGACCTTCGCAGCGGCAATGTCCTTGGCCTCCGCCCTCCCTTCCCCCTCAAAACCCTTGACCGGTCGCGACGCTCCGTCTTTGGGTTCTAGTACAACAAGCATACGAGATTATCTCTCATCTCTCCCCCCTTATGAATGGGCGATCTAACTACGGCCATCTCACTTTTGTTGGAAACATCTGCTCTCTTCTCTGGTGCTGTGGATATTGTATTGTCACATCCAGACCGTGATGCCTGTCATGCTATGGTTCACACGGACTTTGTTTTTTTCTTTATCATATAATAAGTTAATTATACTGAGATCCGGGCTTCACTCTCTGGCCGGTGCGCGTTTCTATCGAGAAAGAGAAATAGACTATGCCTCGAGCCTTTAGTTTTTGTAGCCACCCCACCTACTATTTAATACGACGCACAAGGAGCTTCTCTGCCAGGCACCGTGCTAGTCTGCATCGACTCTTCTGTGCCGCCCTCTCCAAAGTTATCTTTTGCTTCTACTTGAATGCTATAAAAGTTAGATACCAGCAGTGCTATTTTCGTAAGTGTGTAGGTATGCAAGGGGATCATTTCTGAACTATACAATATAATCCAAACAAAAGTCCGATCAATAGTCTAGTCACTAATATAGATATACATGATATTATATATATATATATACAAGAAACAAGTAAACTGGGTTGTTGGCGGGAGAGGCCATGGGATTCAAAAGACCATTATTTTGTAATGTAACTTGCAGGTAGATATTAGATGTGAACATAGCCATGCCACCCTTTTCATCTGTATCCAACACCTCCAACCCTCCCAACTATCATATCAAATATAAAATACAAAAACACACCAAGTGCCCCTCCTTCTGTATGCACAAGTACGTATATTATATTCCTGACCAAAAAAATACCCAGCATGAATGAACGAATTCATGACCTGTGCCCGTAATTAACCTATGTATATATATATGAGAGGATAGATGAATATGCGTATTAAAACAAGAACACCCAGACATCACAACAAATATATGTGTGTGTGCAATGTTATGTGGATCATGGACGACAAGAAGGCGCTTTCAATGGATTCAAATCAATCAACCATGCTAGCCTGCCCATGGTATCTCTTTCGCTTTCCTATAGCAAATATCTCATCTCTCCTCTCCCTTTCTCCCCCCCCCCCTCTCTCTCTCTCTCTCACACACACACACACTCTCTCTCTCTCACAAAGCTGAGGCAGGTTTACATGACAATCTAGATGGGTGAAACAGTAAACGTCAGCAGCCGGGACGAGGATGTAGCTGAGGCGGGAGAGGGGGAGAGGGGGTTGGTGGGCGACGGGGCAGTACTCACGCAGTCCTTGTCATCTTTGACCTGTGGGACACCCATCTCATCAAAAGTAGACGGGCCGCCTCCCATCGTCTTGCCGTCGGGGTGATCCGTCGGCTTCCTGGACGGCTTAACGCTGGCCGCCGGGCTCGACTGCGGAGGCGGGCCGTGGGAGCTCGACGGCGGCGTCGGCCTCGCCTGTGTCGGGGGTGCGCTCGCCCGCCCTGGCACCGGCCCGTCGCTGAGGCTGACGCCCTGCTGCGAGTTCCCGGTCATGGGCCGGATCTGCGGCTGAGGCTGGCTGGACTGCCGTGGGCCCTGTGGGGAGTCGTAGCGGGGCGACGGTGCGCCGCCGCCCATCGAGTCGTGGCGTGGTGGTGGTGCGCTGCCGCCGCCGCGTGAGCCGGGACGGGCACCGTAGGGCTGGGCACCAGGCATCGAGGGAGGCATGAGGGGTGGTGACTGCTGGGATCCGGGCATGTTTCCATACGGTGCCTGCTGTAGCGGTGCAGGGCCTCCACGTCCTGCTGCTGAGTATTATGAGAGCGCGCACCTTGGTCAGCCTATTGCTTGTCTCCAAAAAAAAAAAAAAAAAGGTTTGTAGACCAGATGATGAGGACAGAGAGAAGAGAGAGAGAGAGAGTATGTGTGTCTGTGTGTATGTGTGATCATAAAAGAGTAGGCAGGGGCTGTCTTACCGCTGCCAGCAGGCCCAAAGCCCATGGCTGGGCCCCGACCAGGACCTGGGCCGGGAGAAGGATTGCCCATGCTGCCCTGCCTGCGACCTCCTGGCCCGCCCGGCCCGCCAGGTGGATAAGGCGAGCTGGAGGGCACGCGGCCGCGGCCTGCACCACCACCACCACCACCTGGCGGCATGCCTGCCGGGACCAGGCCCGGTGCCAGGCTCGGCCCTGGGCCCAGGCGGCCGGCGCTCCCCGGACGAGCTCCGTAGGGGTCCGGACGCCCTGGCGGTGGGAGTCCCGAGTACGGGCGCTGTGCTGCTGCTCCCTGTCTGGACCCGCCATCGTCGGGGTACGGAGCGGCCGACGAGGGCCGGTTCATGCTGGGCGGTGCGGAGTTCTCGTCATCTGGGTACGGGGCGGCTGACTTGGGCCGCATGGCGAGGCTGCCGTGGTCGACGTTGACGTTCAGGCCGAACGCCGGCGGCCGGCCGTCGGGGTTCGCAGGTCCGTGCCGCGGGGAGGGGTTGGGTGATATCCGCGGGCTGCCCCGCCCGCTGGGATCGTTGGGCGTCCTGGGGGCCTCGGGCAGGGGCGCCATGTGCTGCTGGTCCTTCATGCGCTGCAGCCTCTCGGGCCGCTTCCCCCGCATGGAGCCGTGCTGCGACTTGATCCTCGTGAGGGCCGTGGTCTCGTGGTCCCTCTTGGACAGGCTCTTGTCCTTGCTCAGGCTGTCGAGCCGGCCCACGGCGTCCTGGTTCCCGTGCGAGGCCGCCTTCTCGTACCAGCGCCGGGCCTCGCCGAGGTCCTTGGGCACGTGGATCCCGATCTCGTGGTAGTAGCCCATGGCGAACTCGCCCGTGGCCAGCTTGGCGTCCGCGGCCTGCCTCGCGTACTTGAAGGCCAGCGCCTCGTTCTTGGCGAAGTTGCTCTCGTACCCGAACAGGAACCACCTGCTGACGCCCAGCGCGGCCTCGGGCTGCCCCCTGCGCCGCGGCCAGGCCGTAGTAGTGCAGCGAGTACGAGGGGCTGAAGTCGCAGCCCAGCTGGCACAGCTCGTAGGCCTGGCCCATCTTGAGCTGCGCCTTGGAGAAGCCCAGGTAGGCGGCCTTCTCGACGTACTGCCGGGCCGTGTCCACCTTGTAGGGCAGCAGGTCGTCCGGCACCGCGATGTCCGGCAGGTCCCGCGCGATGAGCATGCCGTACACGTAGGCGCCCTGCGGCGCGTCCTCGTCGGCCGTGTCGGCGGCGCGGCTGATCAGGTCGATGCCGTACCGGAAGTCCTGCCGCTGGCCGTGCTGGCCCAGCAGCGCCATCATGCCCAGGCGGTACATGGCGGCCGAGTCCCCCTGGGTGAGGCCCATGTGGTAGTGCTTGAGGGCGCTGTCGACGTCGTTGGAGTTCTCGAAGAGCATGCCCATGCGGTACTCGGCCCGCGCCCAGCCGCCCTCCGCGGCCAGCCTGTAGGCCTTGAAGGCCGCCTTGCGGTCCTGCCTCTCGCCGAACTTGCCGAACTCGTCCCACTTGGCCTTCATGAAGATGGCCTCGGGGTGGTTCTGTTCCACCAGGTAGCCCACGATGCTCATGGCGTCGACCCTGAGGTCGTGCTCGACGGCCGGGGTCTGGGGCCGCGCCCCGTAGCCGTCGCGGGCCTCGCGCGTGCGCACGTCGGCCGCCGTCTCGACGTAGTTGAGCGAGTCCCGGGCCCACGTGAGCTGCATGCTGACGTTGTTGGAGTGCAGCACGTGCTGGCGCGCGTTGTACAGTATCTCCTCCTTCTCCTTGTCGCTGGGCGGGATGTTCTCCCCCTTCACCCTGGGGAAGGGGGAGTCGCCTGGCGCCTCGTAGTCGGCCATGGGCCTGTAGCTCTTGTTTTGGTCGTCGTCCTCGAAGGGGCGGAAGCCCTGGCCCGGTGGGTCGGTATAGCCCGAGAGCGCGTTGCTGAGCGACTCGCCTCGCACGTGGCCAGCGTCGCCGAGGTAGTTGAGGGGGCAGGGCCGTTGTTGTGATTGTTGTTGTTGCTGCTGTTGGGTCGTGGGTGAGCCTCGCGGGCCTCGAGTTCCATGCGCTGGAGGCCCTGTTGCATGTTTTGAGGGACCTCGGGCATAACCCTGCAGTGGGTAGTAAGGACCCGAATCCAACGTCAGCCTTCAGAGCGCCATGCGATTTTTTTTATTTTTATTTTTTTTAGGTAGGGGAGAGGGGGGGGGCGTGGCCTAGAGCTGTGTCTTCCAGCCCTGCCCATGCCCAGCCCATGGTCCACGGCACAGCTCAGCTCAGCACCGGTCAGCCAAAGTACCGCAAGCCCTGCCCACCAGCCAGCCTGTGTGTGTGTGTGTGCATGTGTGTGTGTGGGCGCCACAGCACAGCACAGCACACAGGAGGGGAGAGGACCAGGACAGCAGCACCTGCAGAGAGAGAGAGAGGGAGAGCACCTGGGGCCTGGGACCTGGGAACAGAGCAGCAGAGCAGCAGAGAGACGGGGGGCCGGGATGACCGTCACTGGAGGCGGAGGAGAAGTGGGCTGTTGGGAAATTAGAGACTGACCTCTGGGGCGATGGTGCGTACATCTGCGGCATCTGGTAGTCGTCGTGACCGCCAGGGACGAAAGTCGCTCCAAACTGTGGCATCTCGTGGGAAGCGGTGCGATGCGGGGGGTTGAGCCTGCATAAATACAACCGTACAACGATGGATCTGTCAGCCAGGCCAGAGAGGAGTACCCTACCCTCCCTATTTCAACCCCTGTAAGACCACTAGGCCCAAAGCAAATATATTCCCAGGCAGGACCTGAAGCTTTCTTTCTTTTGTTTTCCCTCTTCTTCTTCTCCTCTCCCTTTTCTCTTCTCCCTCTTCTCTTTCTTGCTCTTCCACCCCCCCGGGGCGAGAGCTGGTCGAGCAAGGCTGAGGAGGCGGACGAGGAGGGCAAGGGGCTCGGGTGGGTTGGGTGGAAAAGCCGGAACTGGGCCGAAAGGGGGGGGGGGTCGAGAGGGGCTGTTGGAGGTTTCTGGAAGGCGTCGCAGGGCTTCGGGAGGACAACCTCTAACGGGGTATATACCGTATAGGTGTGTGTGTGTCTGTGTCTGTGTGTGTCTTGGGTCTCCTGTTGACTCCGGCTCGGCCCAGCGTTGCTGCTGCCCAGCTTCGTTGTCGCCCGGGCGGGTCCAGCAGTCAACAGCTCCAGGGCACGTCCTGATAGGGGGGGCGGAGGGGGACCGACCAGGCCGCTGTCGCGCCCTCTCAGGTCTGTGTTCTGGCTTGGTGAGAGCTCAGCCCCTTTTCGAACAAGGCCAAGGTGAGGTGTGGAGAGGGGAGGTATTCTGTCGAGAGTGCCGTGCCCTATTCCGGTCCGTCTCGCCCATGCGATCCCAGCTCCACACGCTGCAGGGTTTCAGATCCACCCACTGCGGCTGTTGGCCACCACGACGGTTGTGACCTCTGGGTGGGTAGGTGTGTAATAGTATGTGTGTATGTGTGTGTGTGTGTGTGTGTGTGTGTGTGTGTGTGTGCGCTTGCTAAGGGGGCGGCGGGAACAGGCTGGCTGAGAAGAAAGGCTATAGCCAAGGGGACGAATCATGCGCCGTGGACGTGCATGGACATGACTGATCAAATCCCACGACGCAGGCCCAAGATCCAATATTCAATTTCGATTCTTGTATGCTTATGCTGATCGATCTCACTCCTGGGTCGGGGTCGGCTCCGGCACAGCCCGACCAGTGCTGACAGGCACTGTTGGGTCTTTGTTCCCTAGGGGCCCCCTTGTTGAAGAAAGAAGGGGGGGGGGTTGGATGGATGGGTGGGTGGTAGGATGGGATGTGCGCTCGTGTCGTTCATGTGCCATTTTTAGGTCCGGTGGCTCGTCTTTTCTTCTGTCGCCAGTTCCATCTCCCTTCTTCGGCGTTGGGGTCCTGCGGGAGATCGTCGGGCGTGCATGGCGCCAACCTTTTTTTCTTCTTCTTTTTTTTTCTTCTTGGTAGGTTGTCATGTTGCATAGACAGACAGACAGACAGACACACACACACACACACACATGCTTCCTTCCTCCCTCTCTTTTCTCCCTGTCTCTTTCTCTCTCTCCGTGTGTGTGTGATTCCTCTCTCTTGAGAGCTTCGTGTTGTTCGCTCGGATAACAGGTCGAGGCAGGGTTCGTCACGTCGTGTCGCAGCCGCAAGAGGAAGAAGCTTCAGGTCCCCCTTCGAGGAGATCTGCTGCACGCCAGAAACATCCGGATTGGATCTCGGCGCTGCCGCGCTAATAGCTGCACCGCGGTCTTGTGTGTGGTCTGAGACACACACAGGGGAGGGAAAACTGGGCCAGGTGAGAACTTACTCGTACTATTGTCCTTTGTTGGCGGAAGCGTCTGCGTGTGCAACTGCCGCGCTGTGCCGCTTCTTGGCCCGCCGCCCGCTGCTGAATCCCCGCCGTAGGCCTGCCGTCTCATCGTGTCTTACTCTTCTTCTCTCTTTTAAAGAAGAGGAGGAGAGACCAGGTTCCCTCTGGCCTCCGTTTGTTTTCGTCTTCTCGGGCGTCTGCCAAGAACTTCAATCCCCCCGCCCACAGCCCCGAGGAACCCGCAGAAGTTGTGGCTGTACGCTGAGTGAGGGCGGAGGATCGCTCATGCGATGACTGAACGGGCAGTGAACTGGCTGGACGGGCGGCTTTGTCGTCGGGGGGGAGGGGAGGGGCTCTGAAGGGTTGATGCCTGTCCGGCAGCTGGGGAGGCCTGGCGGCACAAACCTCAGCTCCTCGCAGCGCCTCCAGAGCAACCAGAGTGAATCTAGCAGGGGGTTAAAGCCCAAGGAAATGTCCAAGCAGCAGGTAGGGCCCTCGACAAGTCCTCTTGAGCTGCTGAACGGTTGGTTTTCTGGTCGTTTCCTTTTTGTTTTCTCTCTCTCTCTTCTTTTTTTCTTTTTTTCTTTTTGGGGTGGTCCTCTCGCGTTTCTCTGTGATCCAGGGCGCCCTCACTCTCTCCCCTGGGCCAGGGCCTCTGTTAAATAGGGTCGCAGGGTGAAGCCTAAAGGATTCAAAGCTCGGCTGCCTCCCGGGGCCTGCCTGCAGCTGTGGCGATCGTGTCGAGGTCCTGTGAGCTGTGGACCAGACCGGACCGAGTCTCTGTGTGGCTGGAAGAAGATAAAAGAAGAACCAAAAAGCGCTGGGCTCGTCTTTTTTTTTGTTTTTGCAATTCCCCAAAAGAGAACGCTCGGTCTTGTCGGATTCCCTAATCGGACTGGGCGCAACCCGACTCCCTCCCCCCCTGTAGAGGATATACCGATCAAGCTGTCCTTCCCTTCTTCCCCAGAGGATCTCTCTCGTCTCGGCCTCGGCCCGCTCGAGTCAGGAAGACCAAAAAGGAAACACCAAGCAGCAGGATGCGGGAAAAACCAGGTGGCTGCCTGGGGCTGTACAGCGAGCGTCCGGGCAAGACGTCGAACCCTCGCGAGGGCTGAGTGGGGGGATCTCTCTGGGAGGGCAGGCTCCGTGGCGGCAGCAGCAGCAGCTTCTTCAGAGCTCACCAGGTGAGATGGCTCGTGTGTGTGTGTGTGGCTTGGCCGCTTAATTTAGGAGCGTCGACTGGAATCACGAGAGACAACACGGATACGCGCTGCCCGCAGGGCCTCACACGTCCCGCACTAGCTAAAGCTCCATCTTTCCTTGTCCCGGGACCTATGAACACCGGCCTCGCCAGACACCAGCCAGTACATGGTTGCCTGTCCGCCGATCACGGCACAGGTTCTCGTGACACCATCACTCTGGTATCATTCATTCTAGGGAAAGCAATGCGCCTTGTTCCCTGGAGCTGAAGAGTATTGGGATCTCCTTTTGGCTACCTGATACTCTACCCTCGGCACTACAGGTTTCCCTCCAAGATAGTCTAGCAATGCAGAGTGCCGATGACCTCGAGCCCAGGGCTCCTTCGTCCCAACGCCAGTGCGCCACCGCTGTCGATGTACCATCTAAAGTCGTCGCCGGGCCGTCTCTATGTCAAGTTGTCATGACACGAGCGAAAAGACAAGAGAGGGAGGAAAAGGGGGAAAGCAATAAACACCAGCCGCCGGCGCCGGCAAGTTCAGTGTGATATGTACTGGAACACAGCCGACACCTCGTCCACGCCACACTCCTGCCGAAGTAGCAAGTCCTGGATCGCCTGCAGCCCCTCGTTATTGAAATGGTTCCACGTGCTCGTGTCGCCATACAGCATCGCTGGCGCCTTGATGAACTGCTTCCCGTCAGGCTTGCACCGCTTGCACTTGAACGTGTCGTGGGTGTCGCTCCTGGTCCCCGGCCTGTATTGGAACAGCTCCCGGAGGCTGTCCAGGCTGAAGTGCCGCTCGACGTCCTCCGCCTCGTCCACGACACACGAGGACAGCGACTGCTTGTGGCTCTGCCGCTGGAAGATCTTCTCCTCGATCGTGCCTGTGGCGATGAAACGGTAGACAAAGCAGTCCTTCTTCTGCCCGTCACGCCACACGCGGGCGAGTGCCTGCTGGTCAGCTGCCGGGTTCCAGTCGGGGTCGAAGAGGACGAGGCGGTTGGCGCCGATGAGGTTGAGACCACAGCCGCCGGCCTTGCTGGAGAGCAAGAAGACGAACTCGTCGCCCTCGGGGTCGTTGAACTTGTCGACGAGCTTCTGCCGCTTCGTGACGTTCATGGAGCCGTCCAGGCGCAGGCACGGGTACGCCCTGTTGCGGCAGAGGCGCTCAAAGAGGTCGAGGGTGCTCGTGTAGTTGGAGATGAGCACGATCTTGTCATTGGTGTCGGCACGGATCCGGGACAGCATGCGGTCGAGAACCTGCATCTTGCCGCTGTACCACGGCTTCACGTCGCGATCGCGCCCGCGGGCCTCCTTGGGCACGTACCCGTCGGGCCAGTGCTCCTCGCTCCCGGGCAGGTCGCTGCTGAGGTCGAGCAGGTCCGGGTGGTTGCACAGCTTCTTGAGCATGGTGATGGCCCTGAGGGGCTGGCTGCCCTTGCCCCGGAGCAGGGCCTGGATGTCCGGGCTGGTGATGAAGTAGCTGTACAGGTCGAGCTGGAACGGGGCCAGGCCGCAGAAGACGACATGCTCGTACTTGACCGGCAGGTACTTGGACAGGATGTCGTTGGTCCTGCGGATGATGAACTTGTTGACGATCCCGAGCAGCTCGGACAGGCACTCGTCGCCCCTCTGGCGCTCCTTGTCGGTGGCATCGGCATCGCGGCCGCGGAGGATGGGGAGCTCGAACCGCTTGCGGAACTCCAGCCTGGTGCCGAGCAGGCCGGGGTTGGCGAAGCTGATGAGGGCGAAGTACTCCGACAGGTCGTTCTGGATCGGCGTGCCGGACAGGATGACGCGTCTCGTGACGTTGAGGTTGTTCAGGGCGGTGAACGTCAGGCTGTCCCCGTTCTTGAGGCGGTGGCCCTCGTCGCAGAGCATCAGGCCGATCTTACAGTTCTTGAGCTCGTCGACGTACAGCCGCAGGGTCTCGTAGGAGACGATGATGACCGGGCGGGTCACGGCGCGCCCGCTGGCGATGGCCCACTGCCGGAGCTGTCTGGTGAGCTCCTCCTTGGTGGCCTTGCCGTCGATGGCGAAAGGGGTGACGGCATCGGCACCCAGCCACTTCACCAGCTCGTTGGCCCAGTTGCGGACCAGGCTCGAGGGGCAGGCGACGACAGCCTTCTGGATCGTGGTCTGCCCTGCGTCCGGCGACTGCTTGAGGAGCGTCCACAGCAGGGTGATGCACTGTAGGGTCTTGCCGAGGCCCATCTCGTCTGCCATGATGCACCCGCTGGCGTTCTCGTCGATCACGCCGGTCACACATCGGTACATGAACTTGACGCCCTCGATCTGGTGCGGCCGCAGGACCTTGGCCAGCCTGGGGTCGATGACGACGGGGACCCGCGGGTGCTGCCCCTCGACCTTCTTCTTGATCCCCAGGATCTCCGCGAGACTCTTGTGCATGAGCGGCTCCCGCACCTTCTCGACCGGCCTCTCCTCCTCCTCCTTGGGCTGCGCAGGCTCCTTAGGCTTGTCATCAACCGTAGGGTCGTAGAGGACGATAGCGAACTCGCCACTGGGGTCATGGAGGGGCTTGGCGACGAAGACGGCGCCCTGCCTGAGGCCGAGCGTGGGTGGCGGCCGGTTGGGGTTGAAGGCGGCGGAGTTCTTGTTGATCAGGGGGGATCGCGAAGGCCCTCCGGAAGACAGTGTTCTTGTCCTTGGCCTGAAATACGGGGAAGCGGTTGGCATCTCGGTTGGCAAGGGCGAGACGGTCCTCATTGGTATACGGCTTGTCCGCGTCGGCCTCTCCATCTGCACCCGTGTAGTCTATCTTCCTCTTCTTCCTGGCAGGCCGGTCGCTGGCAGGTGTCCTGTTGGCCGACCCGGGGCACCTAAAGGGCTTGTGCAGCTTGTCGATGGTCTGCGGCGCGGGGAAGCGGCTCCTGGACGCGACGTTCTCCTTGTTCGCCTTGGGCGTCGACGCGGGCAGCGTCCTGCACGTCGTCAGCTCTCGAGGCGGCAGAGGAGGGAGGGGGCGCACCTAGGAGGGATCACACTCACATCGTGGCTTTTTCCTATTGTCTGCCTCGGAAAATTGCTACTCCAACGCTCTCTGCTGGTGGCGGAAGATGGTTTGTTGACATGGGAGGGAAGAGCGCGACGCCAGGGCAGGGGTCAACGCGTCTGCCTCACCCTGTCACGTGCCAAGTATTGGCCTCACTCCCCAACAGGTTATCTGCCTAAGCTGGACGCGCTCCTTCCTCCACCTGACTTGTGAGGAGGCTTGTAAAGAGTTCGGCCTTTTGGTTTTTTCCTGAAAAAAAGAAGAAGAAAAAAAAGGAAATCTTTTATTCGCATTCCCTCTTCATAGTAGTGTCTCGATCTGGCTTTTATACGTTCGACGGTTCAGCGGCTGAGACTGCCTACTGCAGATACCCTCGGCTCAACACAGCGTCCAGTATTGGCGATGCTGAGTGTGCCCGGGTTTCTCTTCTGGAGAGTCATGTCTTCCCAAGCTCGTGATAAGATCAAACACTCATCCATATGAATCCCATCAACGACACATTTGCATACCACGAAATTGGCCAGGCCAACGGCTTTACCTTCCTCCATAACCCGAACCCTAGAGAGCTTGGCTTGTGACCTCCTCGATGGGTCCTCGAGTCTCGAGGCTGACAATGATGCTCAGGGTATAATCTGCGAGGCTACATCTCATACTTCCAGACAGCAAACATGTCAGCCGACTTCTGGGCCGGATATATATCTGGCGCCGTGGGCATCATCATCGGCAACCCTCTCGACATCCTCAAGGTCCGCCTCCAGGCAGGAAGCACCACCGCCTCCCGCCCACCCCACGCAGCACCTTCTTCCTCTGCCAACCCCACAGCCTCGTCCACAGCCTTGTCCACCACCACGCCCGTCTCCCTGCTGAGGAGATTCTCCACCGGCACCGCCGCCCCCATCCTCGGCTACGGAGCCCTCAACGCCCTGCTCTTCGTCTCCTACAACCGCTCCGAGGCCCTCCTCAGCCAGGTCTTTGCGTCGACCTCGCCCTCAGCCTCTGATCCCGCAGGCCCCACGACCACCGCCCCGTCCCTCTGGGCCACATTCACCGCCGGCGCCATAGGCGGCCTGGCCACCTGGGTCGTCTCCACGCCCACCGAGCTCATAAAATGCCGCGCCCAGCTGGCCCCCGACCCGGCCTCCGCCTCGAGCTGGGCCATAGCGAGCAGGATCTGGGCCACAGGAGGCGGCGTCCGCGGCCTCTACCTCGGGGGCACCGTCACGGCCCTACGGGATAGCATTGGGTATGGCTTCTACTTCTGGAGCTACGAGCTGAGCACGCGGTGGGCCGGGCAGTGGCTGCGCGGTCCGCCCAGGGACGACCATCACCAGCCGGCAGTCGCTGGTGGTGCTGGGGTGGACGGTGTCGAGGCGGCCAGGATCCTGCTGTGCGGCGGCATCGCGGGCATCGTGACCTGGGCCAGCATATTCCCCCTGGACGTCATCAAGACGCGGCTGCAGGCCCAGCAGGCGGCAGACGACCCCCTGCGCCCTCCACGGGTCCGCCGCGCCGCCACCCGGACCGGGCGCCTCTTCTCGCCGGCTCAAGAAGCGGTCAACAGGTGACGACGGCGACAAAGAGGTTGGGGGCAGTGGAGGTGGCGCGTGAGGCGTACAGGGAGGCGGGCCTGCGGGTGTTCTTTCGCGGGTTGATGGTCTGTAGCGTTCGGGCTTTTATCGTGAATGCGGTGCAGTGGGCTGTGTATGAGTGGATCATGCTGGAGCTTGGGCAGGGACGGGGACATCGTGAGGCTGTGGCGGCATAGCATGAGATGAGGGGGTTGTGTTTATAGTGGTCGAGCGCTGTTGGGCTGGGTGCCTTATGAGTATGCCCGGACGAACCTCTCCAAGGAGAGCAACGGGCGCACTGGCGGTGCAGAAAGATGATAATATTCTTGTTAGAAGGGGTCCCAAGGCCTAAGAATAAGTATAGCTTCCCAAGAGGACAGCGAGCTGAAGTGTGTGCCCTTAAACCAAGAGCCTCTCCTCCCTCCAGTATATGCGCCGGAATCCAAGCATGACGTTGACAACTCCAGACCGATCGTCCCACCCAGGCATTAGAACTGGCTCTCCATCTCCCTACCGGCAATCATGTTAGCAATATTCATCCTCGCGCTCCACATGATGTTCTCCGTCTTCCCCTTGTCCCTGGTCGCGGGCGGCTTCTCCTCGTCCCCACCACCACCCCCGCCATAGTTCTGGATATCACTATCGGCATTGATGAGCCCCTTGGCCTTGTGGTGAAAGAAGAGGGGCGGCGTAACGCTCATGCACTTGGCATCCAGCCCGCGATCCCCCAGCGTGCTGGGGTCCTCGCCCGCCCGAGCCCGCTCCAGCTACCCACAGCCCGCCGACACATCCACGCCAGCGCGTTATCAAACGGCCCCGAGAGCCTGTCGACGCTCAGGTCGTAGAGGATCTTGCGGGCCCCGCGCAGGCTGACGGCGTAGGCAAAGGTGCAGATGGGGGCGGCGGTGACGTGGACCCAGCGCGTGCGCTCCGGCTGGGCGGCGAAGTCGACAATGCCGGTGAGGTGGTCGCGGGGCGGGACGGTGGCGTCGTTGAGGATGGTCCACTTGCGGGCCATGGCCTCGCGACCGGGGTCTTCGGGGGCGAGGTTCTTGTTCTCGGGGAGGTCTCGGGAAATGGCTCGCCGCAGTGGCCGAGCCAGAGGACGTCCCAGTCATCGCCGTAGGGGCTGTCCGGAGCCGAGCCGGAAGAGGAGGACGCAGATGGGCGACCGGTCGGGAAGAAGGCATCGGGGAGGGAGGACATGACGGCGCGGGCACCGGAGGCGGCGAGCTCGAGCTGGGGTTTCAGGCGGACGTCCCAGTCCATGTCGTCCTCCATGATCAGAGCAGAGTCGAGATTTTGTTCAACAACCCTGGAGGGAGGAAGAACAGGAAGAAGAGAGGTAGAAACGTCAGCATTGATCTTGGTCCTTTTTATTCTTTTTAATCTTCTTTTTTTTTGGGGGGGGGAGGGGGGAGAGGGCGCGCTCTCGTCGGTTACATACCTCCTGATGGCGTTCATGTGTCCCCTCCAGCTGCCCAGGTTCGTCTCCATCAGCTTCTTGCGGTCCACGCCAAAGGGCACCGCCTTGTCCGGTATGCTCTCGCCGCGCACGCCGTCCACCCACTCGACGTCGAAGCCAGTCAGCGACGACGATAGGGCCATGGCGTCCCTCTTGTCGGTGCGCTCGGGCAGGCCGACGACAAACACCTTTCCGAAGCCGAGGGTGCCATTGGAAACGCGGTTGATGTCTGCCGGCTCTGCGTGGCCCCTATAGTCCCTGCCGTAGGGTCTCTGGTCTGGAGAAGAAGTGGTGGACGACTTGGCCTGGGGGGCAGTGTCGTGAAGTAGAGCGGGAGGGGCCGGCTCGGGTGGAGCAGGTAGAATGCACCAATAAAAGCTATAGAGGCGGCGACGGCGACGATCAGCCGCGGGCGCACGAGGATCATCGTGGATCGGAGCAGATCTGCCGAGAGTGAAACGGTGCCGTTGGTCCTGAGGGTGGAGCAGAGGGAACCTCAGATCATATCAGTACTTAACTGCCCCGACAGAAAGGAAAGTCAGCGACGGTGGAACGAGCGAGGAGAAGCCATCGAGGGCACAGCGGGAGCCATCTGTGGCGAGTGACAGGTCTGACAAGATCAGAAGATTGTTATCAGCGAGTTCCAGCGGGAGAGAGAGAGAACGAGAACAAGAACATCACGTCAGCCCCCGTCGTCCAGAGCATTGGCCAAGATTTGTGTTGGGCTGACGGCAGAACCAACGAGCGCCTCCTTAGCTCGTATGCAGGTCGCCCATCGGAGAGAAATAACCATAGCAGGAGGACCCTCTGGTGGTGCAGTCACTATTGGTGGAGCTGCCGCCTGGTTGAGCAGTAAGGTTGCATGCATGGGACCTGTTTGTGGTTGTGTCTTGGGGGCCAAAGGACAAACTGTCTATCTTGCCCAAGGAGAAGATAAGAAATTATTTAAATAAATAAATAAAATAAAAAAAGTTGGATGAACGAGGTGTCACCCTCCTGAGCGTTCTGTGCAGGGACATGAGAAAAGACCTGAGACGTTCTATTGGTGCAAAAGTGATGCCCTGGAAGAGGTCCTTGGAGGGGGAAAGGAAGTACTACAATGGGTACTTACTACCTGGGCAGTCATCATAAGTGTATGGCTTTGATAAGGTACAATGAAGCATGTCTCTAGCCTTTTTCTTCTTCTTCTTCTTTTCCGGTCTTTTTTTTCTCTTTTCTTGTTCATTTTCTCTTTTATTCTCCTCGATTGATTATCATCTCCTAATCCAACCGCCTTCAGAGGCATCTACTAAACTGGCTCCAGCCACTGCGGTACATTTTTCTATGATACATTATTCTATGAGCCGGTTCCCCATTTTCAGCTACCACCACTACTTAAGCATTCTTCTTCACCTGTTGATTGGAGAGAATCTGACTCTCCTATACCAGAGAGAGAGATTGATTTTCAAGTCCAGATTATTTACAGTGATGCTCTATCGCTCCTTGAGAATGATTGGGCATATGCATAGGGTACCGGTCAAGATGCAGCGGGATGCTGCCGCGGTACCTTGAACGGCATATTCAGCAGCAAGCTGAGGGGAAATGCGAGGGCCGTAAGCCAGGCGGGGATTCCTTCTCCTCTTCCGAACATTGACCTTCAGCAAGCCTTGTCGGCATCTCGAGAACAGGATCGAGAGAGAGAGAGAAGAGGGGTGCGCTCAGCTCGCTCAGCCGGACAACCCCTCCTCGACCAACAGACAACACACCACCTCTCTTGAGAACAAACCAAAAAAAAAGAAGAAAAAAATGTCTACCACCACCAAGGCCGTAGGCGACTTCTCCATCCCCAACAAGATCCTCCTCGTCACAGGCGGCGGCTCAGGCATCGGCCTCGCCCTGGCCCGCCAGTTCCACGCCCGCGGCGGCCGCGTCCTCCTCGGCGACCTGAGGCTCACCCCCGCGGCTGAGCAGTTCCTGCACGCCACCGAGGTCGACCGCCCCGGCACCGCCGTCTTCCGCCGCTGCGACGTGACGCGCTGGCAGGGAGAGGCTTCCCTGCACGCCCTCATCTCGGCGTCCGTCCTGGAGTTTGGTGATGTGCCGGACGTGTACTGCCCCTGCGCCGGCATCTTTGAGCCGGTCTGGAGTAACTTCTGGGATGACGAGGAGGGGGAGGACGACGGCCGGAGGGGGGCTACGCCTCTGTCCGCATCAACACGGAGCACCCGATCAAGCTCACCCGCCTCGCCTTCCGCGCCCTCGTCGGCGCTGAGAAAAAGGGCGTCGTGCTCCTCGTGGCCTCCGCCGCCGGGCTGGCCGGCGCCTACGACTGCGCCCTGTACTGCGCGACCAAGCACGCCGTCGTGGGCCTGTGCAAGAGCCTGGCTCAGGCCGACCTGGACGAGGGCATCAAGGTCGTGTGTGTCTGCCCCCACCTGGTGAAGACGCCCCTGTGGGAGGAGAGGGGGGACAACAAGGCCGCGTCCTACCGGTACGACGACGAGGCCACGCGCAAGAACACGCCTGAGGAGGTTGCCGAGGCCATGCTGAGGCTGGTTGAGGAGGGGCGGTTCCGGGGGTACGGTGTGCGTGAAGTCGCCGCACAAGGAAGAGGTGGTGTTTGAGGGGGGGCAGCCATCGAGGCATGACAACAGCTATCCGAGGGCTGTTTTGGACAAGGAGAGGGGAAAGCCGTGGAATATGGATATCTGAGATTCCTTTTTTTTTCTTTTTCTTTCTTTCTCTTCCTTCCTCCTCCGATCCTTTCTTTTCTGCTAGGATGTCGTCCAATGATCTCAGCAGTGCAACGCCTGCAAGGAATACTATTCATCATCATAATGCCGTCCCGGCTCAAAAAAAAAAAAAAAGAAATGTGCGACCTGCTGCGACCCAAGATACAGACCAGACTCCGTCATCCTTCAGACAGACAGCACTGCCTGCCAGACAATACGAAGGCGGTAAAGACCTCGCACAAGAAGGGTATCGTACAAAAGCAACAAGGCCCAAAAAACGCCAGCACCAAGCAGGAAGGAGTGGAGATAGGGTTCCTCGCAGACACCCACGAGCACCTCGTGCTGATCGTGCTGCCTCAGAACGTCCACCCCCGCCGTCGAACGCATCCTCTTCCTTGATCATCTTCTCCAGCGCGGCGTTGCCCTTCTCTCTCTTGGCCATACCCTCCAGGACCGTGCCGTCTTTCCCCCCTGATGTACGTGAATATGTCATTGGAGCTGTAGAGCGAGGCCCTCAGCCCCCAGGGGTTCTCAGACCCGATGCCCAGATGGGTCCATGCGTCTGTCCAGAGACAAAGGGTTAGAAAAGAAAAATGCAAATTATAAACCCGAGGGGTCAGCCACGAAGGGGGGGGGCTGGACGCAGACAGAGCAGGCCTATCCTCGAGGGTCTGGGGCACCAAGCTCACCCGTCTTGTAGTAGATCTGCCGGCGCCCGGGCCCGGTGCGCACGAGCTCCAGCTGCCTCAAGCGGTTCAGCACGCGGGCGACATCGTCCCGGTCGCTAAAGTCGTACGTGTAGATGCAGATGAGCCGGGACATTGTCGAGCCCCTGTGCTCGCGGGGCGCCACCTTGGCCGCGATGCCGAGCTCGTTCCTAACGGTCGCCCACACCACCGTGGCCCAGATGTCGTCGACGTAGGCGGGCTCGACGAAGAGCATCCACTGCCGGGCCCTCTGATGTCAACAGGGCCACAAGGACAAAGAGGGGACGGGAAGAAGAAAACAGGGAAGGGGTACCCACCTTCCCCGTCCGCACCCTCAACAACTTGGCCAGCATCAACAGGTCGTCTACGCAGCCCTCTCTCTGCTTCGAGACCTCCCTGTTCACCACCACCCTCGGCGGCGCCCCACGGCTCCCCCTCCCGCCCTGGCTCTGGCCCGCAGCGCCACCGCCCGTCTTCTCCTCCACCTCGCGCAGCAGGTCCCCAAACAGCTCCAGCCTCGCACCGCCGCCCTCCACAAACCTCTTCACCTCCGCACCGAACTCCTCGGGTGCCTCCTCGCCCCGCGATCCGCGCGCGGGATGTACGGGTTGGCGACGTAGATCCAGGGGATCATCTCCGGGTTGACGTCCGTCGTGGACGGCGGGAGGCGGTCCAGGAAGGCCTGGGTGGTCTCGCTCAGCTGCTTGGCGCAGGCCGTGCGGCCCTCGTAAGGGTTGTGCAGGCCGCTGCTGCTGCTAGCGGTGGCGGCGGCGGCGGCGAGGGGAGCTGGGGAGCTGGACTCCCGTTTGATGCTTGCTGTTGTGGCAGCCGGCGAGGCCGTCTTGGTAAACGAGCGGCTGTGCCAGTGGCTGGCCGGGTTGAAGGCCGACAGGCGTGCTTCCAGGTCCTGCACCTCATCCTCGTCACCTGTGGGAGCGGTACTCGTGAGTAGTTAGCTGGTGGTATCTTTAAAGGCGGGAGGGAGGCGGGCCAGCTGGTCTTGGAGCACCCACCGTAGAAATCCGAGTCTGGATCCATCTTTGTGTGTGTGTGTGTGTGACGGTTTTTCCGCGACAGGTCTAGAAACCACGTAGAAAACACAAAGGCGCAGGGCAGCAGAGCCTGCCTTTTACATATTCTCTCCCCCTGCAGGCTGTAGCTTTCCAGACTTACTTTTGATACTTATGCAACATGAGGTCAAAGGCACCTGATCCAGCAGGGGTGGTTGGTTGAGTTGTCCCAGGACGTGGTTGAGCGGAGCCCCTGAAACCTTGACTAAACCTTGATGCTATAGTCCTAGGACCCTAGGATTTCGACACTATAACCCTGGAATCATAGAGCATTGGGTACTATGGTTCCAGCGCTCCCAGGGCTAGACTGACTGTTGTAGGTGAGATCTTCTGCTTTCCATCTCAGCCTCGTCCAAAATCTGAGCGACACGCAGGCCCTCTCCAGGGCTTACCCCCTCAGTCTTTTGTCCTCTTCTTTCTTTCTTGTTTTTCATTCTTTCTTTTTTTTTATATCTTGTAGTACCAAGACCTTACCAGGTCTCTTCAGCCGGGCATGGAAGGTGTACAGGGCGAGAGTATCTCGTCCGTGCAGTCGATGGTCCTCGACCTTCCCCCAAGCTGCATCGAGTTCTGCCCTGCCCACCCGTCATACCTGGTGGTCGGGACATATTACCTCGAGAAGGGCGCCGAGGAACACCAGGACACCCTGGAGGCACCAAAATATGACGACGAGGACCCATCTGAGACCAAGGCTGCCGGCCAGCCCCAGAGCAGAAACGGCAGCTTGATCGTCCTCCAGCTCCAGGACGGAAAAGTGTAGGAAAATTTACCCTGGTCCTAGCGAATTTCTCCCCCGCTCATGCTCTCTAGGCATGCCGTCCAGACCATCCCTCAGCCGTCCGCCGTCTTCGACCTACACTTCCAGCCACAGGCTGACCGGGGAGATGTCTGCGCCGCAGTGTCGAGCACAGGGACCATCTCCTTCTTCAGGCTCGCCCCTCCTCCTCCTTCTCCAGGTCCAGAACACCAGGGCCGAGATGATGAGGCATCAGGACCAAGGAGAGAGATCCTCAGACCCCTGAGCGTCCTCCGGGTACCAGGCCTGGGCGAGGACGTCCTCTTTACGTATCTGGCCTGGAACCCCACCGAGCCCGGCCTCATGGCTATCACCACCGCCGGCGGGCAGGTCATCCTCGTCCAGGTCCACGACGACTACCAGGGCCTCGACGTGGTGCAGGAGACTCTCCTCGAGCACAGCCTGGAGGCCTGGGTCGCCGCCTTCTCCCCGCCACCGTCATCACCACCCGCCGAGTCTACCACGCCCACCTACACAGTCTTTTCCGGCGGCGACGACTCAGCCCTCAAGTACACCACCCTCAACATCACCTCACCTACCTTAGACACCACAGATCCAGGCGGAGACGACACACCTCAGACCCTCGCACCCTATCCCCCCATTACTCTTACCAACCACACCGCAGGCGTAACCGCCCTCCTCCCCCTCCCCCCTGCCCGGAAACCCCAACCACCACCACCTCCTCCTCCTCCTCACAGGCAGCTACGACGATACCCTGCGTGTCTTCGCCATCGCACCCCTGCACACTACCTACGGCGCGCGCAGGGCCACCCTCCTCACCGAGACGAACCTCGGCGGCGGCGTCTGGCGGCTGAACGCCATTGGCAACCCGGTGGTCGCCGGCGGCCAAGGCGGAGCGTGGGAGGCTACTGTGCTCGCGTCGTGCATGCACGCTGGCACGCGGGTGCTGAGGATCCGCGGGAGCAGCGGGCCTGAGGATGGTGCCGCTGCGGCCGTGAGCGCGGATGTGGACGTGCTGGGCCGGTTCGAGGAGCACCAGAGTATGAACTACGGGAGCGACTGGTCTAGGGCAGAGAGCAGGCTGGCCCCTCCGCCGGGAGGGAAGGCTGAGATACTGTGTGTCTCGACGAGTTTCTATGACAGGCTGCTTTGTGTTTGGAGGTGCAGGTTGCCTGCTCGAGAGTCGACCTAGTCCATGTTCTATTCTCGAGAGCCGGTGAGGTCTAAGCAAAACAAGGCTGGTGAGAGGATACTGAGATACGGCATACGCCAGAGATCATTTGTTGCCCTGCGCTCGATGCTAGAACATATATATGTATATATATATATATTAGGGGGAGGGGATGTATTACAAGTTTGAGCCATGTCTCTTTCTTATTTTTTCCCCCTTCTCTCTTTTTTCAAAGCACCCTATGGATTAAATTGAATCTTATCGAGATGTTATCTATCACGTTCCCACGCCTTTGGCCTCGGGCCTCCCAAGCACAACGACTGCACCGACCAGCCAAGCCGGCCACCAGACGCCCCAGACCACGACGCTGGTATACATCCCCCAGACCCTCCACCCGAACGCAGCCTCTCGCAGCAGCTCGCCGACGCTGCTGCTCTCCAGGCCGCCGTGCCAGTACATCGACCAGCCGGCAAAGACAGCCGTCGGGGCGACGAGGTTCAGCAGCACGGTGCAGAGCCAGCGCAGGGCCGGCAGCTTGGGCCACGGCCGCATGAAGGACAGCGGGGACGAGAGCAGGCCGACCATGAGGGAGAGGGAGAAGTTGAGGGTGGCGAGGGAGGAGAGAACATGCCGAGCAGGAGGAGGGAGAAGCACTGCATGAGCGAGTATTGCTGGTATGTGGGGCGGAAGTTTGTGGTGAGCAGGCTACTGATGATGTGTGGGAGACAGACATTCAGCACGGTGAACACTGCGAAGAGCGGGGTGTGCATCTAGAACGTTCTCTGTCAGTATCTTGTTCACGTCTCGCGCTGCGCGCGGGGGTGCTCGGGACTTACTCCTGCAGGCACATGGTTGAAAACATAGAACGGCACAACGCCCAGGAACTGACACCCGGCCACCAGGGCCAGGGGCAAGGACACATTCCTCTCAGAGGCGGGCGTCATGCGCGCGTCGGCAGGGCCCTTCTCGGCAGCCTTCTCCGGGCTCTTGCCGTCCTGCTTCTCGCCCTGCCTCCCGACAGCTTGGTCCTGCTGCCCGCTCTTCACCCAGAGCGAGATGGAGATGATGGTGAAGTTTGCCGCGATCAGCATCGCGCTCGGCAGATATGTGCCGATGCTGACGAACCGGTCCCGGTGCATCAGCAGGTAGAAGAAGAAGCTCTGGTGCAGATGCTCCAGCAGGTTGTTCAGGCTGCGGAACGTCCCTCGACCACCCGGCCCATGGCCATCTCGTCCTGCCACCCGTCGCCATAGGGCCGAAGGGTGACCGCGTCGACGTGGTAGGGGATAAAGCAGCTGTGCGGGCCGCTGGCCAGGCCGAGGCCCTGCTTCATCATCCCGCGCAGCATGGTGCGCAGCCTGTCCTCGTAGCTGTCGCCGTGGTCCCACATCTCCTGTATGCTGACGCCGATGCCCATCTGGCCGCCGGCGATGGAGACGACGCTGTTGATGAGGTCGAGGTTGGGCAGCTGGCCGTTGATGCCGTCGTAGACGATGTGCACGGACGAGAAGCGGGTCTCCTGCGCGTAGTCCAGCGCGATGGCGCCCTGCAGCGCGCCGGACTTGAGGGGCAGCGAGTCGATGCGCCGCGTGTCGTGCGCGTCGTGGTATGCATCCACCCACGCCTGCGGGCCCGCCAGGCTGTCGGGCGTCACCAGCAGGATGATGTCCTTGGACCAGAGGGACCATCTCCGGAAGTACCGCGCCAGCGTCAGCAGCAGGGCGACGCCGTGCTTGTTCAGCTCGCCCTTGACGTTCCGCCACGCCGCGACGAGAACGATTGCCTCCGTCGCATCTCCCCTCGGGGCATGTAGGATAGCATAGACGTTCTCGCCCGCGTGCTTCTCCCCGGACGCCGAGTATGTGAAGTTCTGCCGGCCGACTTTCAGCCCATTACCCTTGAACATCTCCTCCAGGCCGTCGTTGATCTCGTAGTTACTCTTCCCCGGCGCTTCCCCCTCTGGGCCGTCCTGACCATCGTGTACTGGCGAGGCGAGCGCGTCCACCTCGTGCTTGTAGGCCCGGAATACGTTCTGGTCGCTTCCCCCCAAAATATGTATGCACCTGGCCCGGTAATAAAGCGTTTTCCGAGATATAAGTCCGTCGGCTGTAGTCGTTCTGCGGCAGCATAAGAAGCCAGGCGACACCGACGACGATGCAGAGCAGGGGAGACGTAGGGGGGCAGCTTGAGGAGGCGCGGGTCGCCGCGGAGGCGCATGGCACCGGCTGAGAAGAGGTTAGCCTGTCCGCTGAGGCCCAGACCTGCAGCACTCAAGGAGGGGTCCTGTGGACTCACATATAAGGCGTGGCATCTTGTGTCGAAAAGATAGGAGAGAAGTGTGATGCGCCGCGCCGCGCCGCGTGGGCCTGCGAAGGGAATCAAGGGGCTGTTGAGGTGGGAAAAGGAGCGGAGTGGGCTGCGCGGGAGCCCGCCAGCTCTCCAAACGTGAGAGATTCTTCCAAACAAAACGTTACAGTGCTGCAAAATCCATAGGTGCGCCACACAGGAGAGCGGTACGAAGCGTCACATGCCCACTGTTCAGAGCTCCAGCGAGCTCGCAGTGAGGTTCAAGACACAGGGCACGCAGGGTGCAGGGGCACAGGGCACAGGGGGTCCAGCCTTACATGGATGGGCCTGGAGCTCGCGGTTGCATATCTCAGCCCCGTTACATGCAAGTCAGCAGCAACCCGCGAAACCCCGTCCACTCACCAACAAGTTCAGATGAAGATACATGTAGAGTGAGCAGGTGAACTGGATAGCTCATGAGTTTGATGTCCAGGCCATCTTCCGAGTTATGATCATTAACGACCATCAAGATCGTTCGTCCGCTATGCAAAATGTCTTGACCATCCCTATTTCCACACCATCCCAAGAATGTATGCTGATATGCTTCAGGTGGCAACTCCATGCGTCCCAATCGCAAGACTGTGCCACGAGAATGTATACCATGAGAAGAAGAGGAAAAAGAAACACGAGCTGCCCTTTTCTTTTATTTTTAATCTTTTCCTTCACCCTCTCTATGGCCCTAGCCTCTGCGTAGACCCTACAACCCCCAAAGCTACACCTGGTACCCCAGGAGAAGCCGTACTTGGCAGAACCCCAAACCGGCCGTACGTCTTTTGGTCCACGCTCACGTACCGCGGCAGCCTCTGCAGCAGCTTAAGCTTCGATTCGACGAAGCGAAGGGCCTTTTCCGGCGGGGCGAGGAACTTCATGTAGCCGAGACCACCTGTGTGATGATGTCAGCTAGCGTTCCCTCCGTGCTTACCATCTACTGCCCAGAAGAGAGCCACGCGACGGAGCGAAACGAGCAATTGTGTCCAAAGTTGAGAACTCACATATGTATCCAATACACAGCCCGCAGAGGTGCCCCAGTAGGCTCGTGCTCGGCACCAGGGCCGAGATCACCACAGCCAACACGAGGGGTGTGGTCCACGTAGGAATATGATATGTCGCGATCACAAAATGCGGGTTCATCTTATACGTGCGGATCGCCTCCATGCCGAGCAGCAGAAAGAACCAGACGCTGGCGCCCATGACGGCGGTGTTGGAGTGGAGAATATAGTTTTGTACGAGTATGTATAGCGCGGCCGGGAAGGTCGAGAAGGCTGAGGGAGCCGCACAGGTCAGCCAGACTGTCGACAAGGGAGGAATAGACGACGAGTGGTGATACTCACGGCCTAGAAACAGCGCAAGCGCTGTAAGCGTCCCATATTCACTCTCGAAGCGCTCCAGAAGTGGCGTCAGGGCCAGGACGTTCATGGCCATGTGTATGAAGCCCAGGTGTATGAACGGGTAGGTATTCGTCCGGTATACTGCGCACGGCACAAGCTGTCAGCCCACAATTCATCTCTCGTAGCCCTTCCATCCCCGCGCAAACAGGTCCATTCGTCTCGAGGTCTCCCACGAAGCCCTCAGGATGATGACGCAGACTATCAGAGGGCTCGTGACTCACAGCTAGTTATCCCGACATCCTCCGGCACGAGCGCGCCCCAGGCCTTCAGATCCCACCCCGTACCCGTCACGATCCCCACGAACCATGCCCCGACTATCGCCAAGATGATCAGCCGTGTCAGCAGTGGGAGCCGGTATACATAAGACCGTGCGCGCACGGCGCTGAACTGCGAGGGTATCGAGACGGTCGGCATGGTCTGTTCGCTTGGAGCCTCGTGCCCTCTCTCCTGATCCTCCTCCTTGTCGCCTCAAAAGTGTGGTTTTCCCAAGGCGGACTGTCGCAGTCGGAATTTCAGGGTTCGAAGATCGCTCAAGGTGATGCGGGGGCACGTGTCCTCTCGGAGAGGGATTGCGCTATATCGGCGTTGATCGTCGTTTAGGAGCCTCGAAGGGTTTGGCAGGCCAGCTCGCAACCATCCTCGAAGGGAATGTCCACCTGCGAGATCACTTGTGTTTTGCTGACCAGGTTGCAGGAGAGCAAGGTGGAAGAGGGCAGCACGGAAATCGCATTAACAAGCTAGTCCTGGACAGCCCGGGGCGCGGCGGTTCACAAGCTATCTGGCTTCTCCACTAGGTGCTTATCGATAGCTTCTGCACTTAGCGGGGATATGCTTGTAACCTGCATCTATGTAGCCCAGGTCATGACCAGACGCAAACCCGACCTCTGTTATAGACATAAGACGAGCGATCCTCAATAATGGGCGAGATTGGAAATAGGCGATAGAACCAGAGTATGGCCCAGAGGTTGCTCGGATCGCGCCGACACCTGCACCTATCCGAGCCTGGACAATCAGTTGTGGTGCGTAGCAAATCACCTTGCTATTCCTCACGTTGGCCGTGTGCTTTTCTCTGTCACTTCTAAAGGCCTGTTGATCTTCAGAACGGCCCCGCGGCATAGTCTTTAAACGAACAGACCGGCTTCCCTGATATGTACAATCTTCATAGTTCTATCGTGAGATAACCAGGAGCTCGTGACTCCGTAGTCGAACTTCGTGGTCAGCGCCCGAGGCCCATCAACAAGCCTCCATGGGTGGATACTGCTGAGAATAGTTTTCCTCAAGCCAGCAAACTGGATCTGGCCCGATGAGTTTGGTCCCGATCCCTACCTGGCGATGTAGATCGTTTACCAGATCTACTGCCGCCTTGTCCCCCTGCGTCCACTTCAGCGCCGTGCCTGACCTCCTCCCTCCTGAGGCTGCCTCTAGGTGGCTTCCATTGACGGCTTGACATAACATGCCGTACCAGGCACAGCCGCTCACCACATCGAGCCCCACAACACCTCTCGCATGTCAAATCGCCCCTCGCCGTCGTCTGACCCCAAGACAGACCGACAACGTCGTGATGACCCTCCGATCCAAGTCTCGTCATGTCCGTGTGCCCCATGCTGGGGGTATTGACCGTCCTGGATACCCTTGCCAAGCGGACTTCATCCGCGGCTGTGTGATGCCATATCGCAAAATTCGATGCTCGGGCCCCCGACCATCGCGCGAACTTGTCAAGTCACAAGTATAAGATGGTTTCTAGTCGCAAGAGTAGACTCGAACGAATCTTGCTCAACGTGCACAATCTCTCAAGACATATTGACATCGCCGGTTTGGGTCTTGGATGGGCCCTTGTTGTCGGTCCACAAGCCCACTGCAGCCTCGGCCTCCTTCTGGGTGTATGGCTCCTCCTTCAACTGCTTGACCCTACACAGAAATCAGTCAGTCCTAATGGCCCACTGCACGCACACTGGGCCTCGAAGGGGTCAGCTCACCTCCGCTTGTGAGGCTTGCCCCGCCTGTGAACAACGAGTGTTGTCTCCGTATCAAACCACTTGGCACATTCTGTACAGTAGTGCCTACCCAGACCAGGAAGGTCCTCGGGGGCTTTTGTATCTTTAAACTGCTTCAGGTGCTTGGGTGAGAGGATATCGGCCTTGATCTGGTCAATGTCCCTGCATGCAGTCAGTGCTATGACCATCGAGCTGCCGAGTGAAGAAGGATCCATCCACAACGTACCTCTTGTACCGCCTGGTCTTAGTGATAGTCCGCTTGTTCGGAACACCCATTCTGATGAGTAAACCTTGGTCGGTATGTAGGTTGAGCTGCCCCAGGCGTGAGTATTGATGTGTAGATATCGCACGTGTGTGTGGTGGCGGCCGCGTTTTCACATGTAAATTGGAAGTGCCTCTGGTAAGAAATTTCGATGTGAGTTTGCGGCGTACGTGATTACCTAAGCTACTGCACCTACAGGGGTGGAGGAGGGGTGCTACCACTGAAGTGTCTTACAGCCGAGCCGCTGCACGACCTCCAAAAATTCCCCAGACCAACCAGCTTTCCGACCCCCTGTCAAACGCTGTCCTGCTCCAGCATTCCTCCCAGGAGACTTGGAAGACTTGATACCAAAGAAAAAAAGAAGAGAAAAGGACGCCCTCGTCTGGTGACCATTCTTTTCGCCCGCAGTTTTCTCGCGACGACCGAGTCGGCGCTGGGCCGAGACGCTTAACGCCTTTCAACGCCGGGCGGAAATCTCGTCGACCGAGGCCGGCGGCCAGAAGTCGAGGTCCGCAGGGCCCACAGACAGCTTCGATTGATCCAAAAACAGCGCGGCTCCTTGCTCCACAGCCCGCAGAGTCTGGGTCTGGGGCTAGGGGCTGGGGCTCCTTGGCCCCCCTACACTGGATGGAACGCTCATGTCGCGAACGGCCTGGTCTGCAGGGCCAGCGAAATTTTTCTGGTCATTATCTTGCCGCGTTGCAGTGCTGGTGGCCTCCTCTCCTCATCCGTGAGCTCGACTGCTGGGCCTGTGCACTGGCCGCAGATGGCTGTCGAGCCCTTCTGGCTATGAATACGTGGCAACTCTTCACCAAATCTATGTCCCAAGGCTATCATCAACAGAGGGTGGTGGTTGGACGAAGCTGTGACCAGCCAGCCAGTCACGGGCGCCTGAATCAGCGCCGCTGCAAAGTTGCTCATGGAGCTTGGGCCGCATCCCGGATGAAAGGACATCGGCCCCACGGCTGAAGCCGGTAGCGCAGCAACCGACGTGAGCCGCTGTCTCCGGAACAATTTTCTACACGAGTCATTTCGTGTGGCTGAATGCTATGCGGAATGCCCTCGTAGAAGCTGTGTCTGGTGACAGGATGAGAGTGAGCGTCGTTGCTATAAAGAGACATAGGAGGCAAATTCCCTAGATGATTCAGACGTGACTCCCCTACGACGACACGCGACAACGGGCAGCTGGGACGAGGCCACTATTGAATACGCAGTAGCAGTCTAAGTTTGATGCCATACTCACACCCCCTAAGACGGCACGTACGGTCAGAATGTGGGAATTATACGAATAAAAAAAAAGAGATATAAACAAAGGTTTGTCGGCCACACGGAAGATAGCAGATTCCAACACATGCTCTGTACATACCGTAACTACGATGACGCAATGCTGCACATGTAATTCTATCGACCACGCACATCCGGCGTCCAGTCAGATACAAAGGAGGCCTCAGAGAGAGAGAGAGAGAGCGAGAGAGAGAGAAAAGGAAAGAAGAAGAAGAAAAAGACAGCTGAGCCATTGCTACCGCCTCAACTCGAGATCAGACTGCCGTCAATCCGCTGCTGCCCGTGTAATGCAGGGTGGTGAGGCTGTCGTCGTGTTTTTTATATCCGGTCGAAAATACGTGCCATCCCTGCCGTATCGGTGCAGCCATGCATCCCTGTGACGTTGTTCGACACGGTTTGCCTCCAAATCTTTATAATTCGCGCAGCGTGATTGGCCGATCCGGCAATAATGTGGGAAGAATGGAGCCTGTTACCCTCGGTGCAGAGGTGGAGCAGGGGGCCGTTCAAGCAGCTTGTGTGAGGTGCTTAGCGCAGGAAATGCCACGGGTCGCAGGTGTTGCGACCGAGGGAAAGGAACAAGGAATCCAGGCTCTTTTTCACTCGTGGCTGCTATCTAAAACCTCGTCGCTCCTCCTCTCCCTCTCACACTTTTCCACCTTTCCTAACCTCCACCCTCAACCTCGCCTGCTCCTCTCAATTTTTTCTTCCCCCTTCCCACCTCGCTCCTAACCTGTGGTGGTAATCCCATGCCTCTTTACCTTCCCTGAGAGCTCCGTTTGTGTGACCTCTCCAGCTCTCCACTCCAACCACAGCTTCCAAAGAAAGAAAAAAAAAAGAGACGCAGCCTCCACGATGTTGGCATCTCGTCAGGTTCTGGGCAGCGTCGCCCGGAGCCGTGCCGCCGCCGGCCTGCCCCTGCGGCGCACCATGGCCACCGTCACAGATTCCCCCCTCGACCGCAAGGTGAGTGTTGCTCCTCTGTATCGCCAGCCAGGCTGGGACCTCGGCGCCCCGCCGTGCGTTGCGTATACCTCGCAACCAGCTGTTGCTGATGTCAAGCGGTACATAGGTCAGGCAAAACAACTGGGAGGAGGGCAACTTCATCAACTACAAGAAGATGTCCGAGAACCTTGCCATCGTCCGCTCGAGACTCAACCGCCCCCCTCACATACGGCGAGAAGATCCTGTACTCCCACCTGGACGACCCAGAAGGCCAAGACATCCAGCGCGGCACCTCCTACCTCAAGCTGCGTCCTGACCGCGTCGCCTGCCAGGATGCCACCGCCCAGATGGCTATCCTGCAGTTCATGTCCGCCGGCATGCCCCAGGTCGCAAACCCCAGCACCGTCCACTGTGACCACCTGATCGAGGCCCAGGTGGGCAACGAGAAGGATCTGGCCCGCGCCGTGAGCATCAACAAGGAGGTCTACAACTTCCTCTCGTCCGCCTGCGCAAAGTACAACATTGGTTTCTGGAAGCCCGGCTCTGGTATCATTCACCAGATCCTGCTCGAGAACTACGCCTTCCCCGGCGGTCTGCTCATTGGCACCGACTCCCACACCCCCAACGCTGGTGGTCTCGGCATGTGCGCTATCGGTGTCGGTGGTGCCGACGCCGTCGATGTCATGGCCAACCTGCCCTGGGAGCTCAAGGCCCCCAAGTTCATCGGTGTCAAGCTGACCGGCCAGATGTCCGGCTGGACCTCGGCAAAGGACATTATCCTCAAGGTCGCGGGAATTCTCACCGTCAAAGGCGGCACGGGCGCAATCGTTGATTACCAGTAAAGTCTTCCCTCCCTTGTAATGTTTTCCCTTGCGCAGGAAAAACATTCTTTCTCAAAGTCACTTTACTAACTTGGAACAGTGGCAAGTATCCCCCTCTTCTTCGGACCTTTCTCGACATGACCGATTGAGCCAAATAGATTTCCTCGTGGCTGCCTGGCGTCCAACCCGTCTCGAAACTTTTCTATATTGATGTACAGTATCACTAATCTTTCTTGGTATTCTAGGACCCGGTGTCGACAGCATTTCAGCAACGGGCATGGGAACAATTTGCAATATGGGGTGGGTGATGCCAGTCCGAAGTCCTTCTTGATGCTCGTGCTAATCTGGCTGTAGTGCTGAGATTGGAGCGACAACCTCTCTGTTCCCTTTCAACGAGAGCATGTACAAGTATCTGGAGGCTACCAAGCGCAAGGAGATTGGCGACTTTGCCCGGACTTATGCCAAGGAACTCCGCGAGGACGAGGGTGCCGAGTATGACCAGCTGATCGAGATCAACCTGTCCGAGCTCGAGCCTCACATCAACGGCCCCTTCACTCCCGATCTGGCCACGCCCATTTCCAAGTTCAGCCAGGCTGTCAAGGACAACGGCTGGCCCGAGGAGCTCAAGGTCGGCCTCATCGGCTCCTGCACCAACTCCTCGTACGAAGACATGTCCCGCGCTGCCGCGATCGCCCGTGACGCCCTCGACCACGGTCTCAAGTCCAAGGCTATCTTCACTGTCACCCCTGGCTCCGAGCAGATCCGTGCTACCATTGCTCGCGACGGTCAGCTCGAGACCTTCGAGGAGTACGGCGGCATCGTCCTTGCCAATGCTTGTGGCCCCTGCATTGGACAGTGGGACCGTCGCGATGTTGAGAAGGGCACAGCCAACTCCATCGTCTCGTCCTACAACCGCAACTTTACTGGCCGGAACGACGGCAACCCCGCCACCCACTCCTTCGTCACCTCCCCTGACCTGGTCGTCGCCATGACCGTCGCCGGATCCCTGCACTTCAACCCGCTGACCGACACCCTGAAGGACAAGGACGGCAAGGAGTTCATGCTGAAGCCTCCTACTGGTGATGGCCTCCCGACCCGGGGCTACGACCCAGGCATGGACACCTACCAGGCACCTCCCAAGGACCGTGCCTCCGTCGAGGTTCAGGTCGCACCTACTTCCGACCGCCTCCAGGTGCTGTCGCCTTTTAATGCCTGGGATGGCAAGGATGCTACCGACCTTCCTATCCTCATCAAGACCCAGGGCAAGACCACCACCGATCACATCTCCATGGCCGGCCCCTGGCTGAAGTACCGCGGTCACTTGGACAACATCTCCAACAACATGCTGATCGGTGCCATCAACGCTGCCAACGGAGAGGCCAACAAGGTTTGCAACCAGACCAACGGCGAGTGGGATGCCGTTCCTGCCGTTGCCCGTGACTACAAGGCCAAGGGCATCCGGTGGGTTGTCATTGGTGACTGGAACTACGGTGAGGGTTCTTCGCGTGAGCACGCTGCTCTTGAGCCCCGCCACCTCGGTGGCCTTGCTATCATCACCCGATCCTTCGCTCGTATCCACGAGACCAACCTGAAGAAGCAGGGCATGCTGCCCCTGACCTTCTCTGACCCCGCCGACTACGACAAGGTTCCCACGGATGCCAAGGTATGATCTTTATATCCGGGCACACTGCCCCGCAGACCATAGTAACCTTTACTGACGCCACGCACAGGTCGACATCAAGGCCACCGAGCTCGAGCCCGGCAAGCCCATCACTATGGTCGTCAAGCCCAAGGACGGCAAGCCTTTCGAGATCAAGCTGTCACACACGTTCAACGCCGGCCAGATCGAGTGGTTCAAGAACGGCAGCGCTCTGAACACGATGGCCAAGAACAACAAATAAAGCACCAGCGAAACTTACCTCCAGAGAGGAGACTGCGTTACGACAGCCTATGAAAACCAGGTCAAGATAGACCGAGAGAGAGTGTGTGTGTGTCAGGGAGAAAGAGCAGGCGTGGGAAGGCAGCATGGAGGACATTCAGGAAAACAAAGTCGCCGGAGCATACAATACCAACAAACTCAGTAATTGGCTTGCTCCTGGCGGAAGTAGTGGAATGGGCAACGGCAAGGAAGCTCATGTGTGTTTTTTTGGACCTTTATATCACCCCGGATAGGCAACGTCAATTCCCTAGCTTGTACAATTGAACTTTTTTTTAAACCGTTACCTTGCGGCTCACCATTTGTGAGCGACCTGAGCAGAGAGGGCGCATAAGCATGCAGGCTGCTTGACAACAGGTTACTTAGAGTTTCGTCTGGTAGGGACCTGTTCTGTCCCCCAGGTCGGTAGCCACTAGATCCTCTTGTAAAAAGATATTTTTGAAAGTTCTCAATCAACGAGAAAGAAAAGACGAAGAGGGAATCAAAAATGTTTCGAGCCACCAGGAGCCATCCCGCGTGCAAGTGTGTGCTGAGAGAGTGCAGGGGCCCTCGCCCTAAAAGTCAGCGTACTCGAGACCCTGGCCTCTTGGCCCGCGGCCCCTGCCAGGCGAACCATTGGCCCCAGAACGACGACCTCATCGACCAAAAGTGACGAGCAGGGTCTCGCAACAGATATCACTGACGTCGTCCGCCCGTCTTGGTGTTCCCAAGCTCTCCTCCCGCTCCTCCGACTCCCTCTCGAGCTCCGTCACCGGCCCTTGCATGAATGCTGCCCGGCCCAGACTCCCCGGTTTGCAGCGATTGTCAAGGTTGCGAGGAGCCATGCAGCAGCCATCCTACGCCGGCGCACTGTCGCAGCAGCAGCAGCAGCAGCAGCAGCAACAACACAGCGCCGCCAATGGCAACGGCAGTGGCCACCAGATGCCTCTGACCCCGACCGCGATGAGCAGATGGTCCGTCGCGTCGAAGCAGCTCCCCCCGTGGACCAGATCAGGGCCTTACACGTCTACGACTTCGACAACACCCGTGAGAATCACCATACACCTCTCTGCCTTGCTTCTCTTCTTGTCCTTGGCGATCAGATACAAGACCGCGGCCCCTGCTGACCTAGTTGCTCTCGCATACCGCAGTCTTCAAGACCCCCTCCCCAACGTCAAGCTCTGGAACGGCTCGACGATCGGTCTGCTCTCCAACGCGGACATCTTCGCGAACGGCGGCTGGTGGCACGACTCGCGCATCCTGGCGGCGACGGGCGAAGGGCTCGCAAAGGAAGAGCAGCGGGCGTGGGAAGGATGGTGGAACGAGAAGGTCGTGGAGCTGGTGCAGCTGAGCAACAGGCAGAAGGATGCGCTGTGCGTGCTGCTCACGGGGCGCTCCGAGGCGGGCTTCGGCGAGCTCATCAAGAGGATCGTGGCATCCCGGGGCCTGGAGTTCCACATGGTCTCGCTCAAGCCCGCCGTCGGCCCCGGCGGAGAGCGCTTCACCAGCACCATGAACTTCAAGCAGGTCTTCCTGCGCACACTGATGGAGACGTACAAGGAGGCGGAGGAGATACGCATCTACGAGGACCGGCCCAAGCACACCAAGGGCTTCCGGGATTTCCTGCACAGCTACAACATGGCGCAGCGTGGGCCGAACGCGGTGAGGGGCACCATCTCCGCGGAGGTGATACAGGTCGCAGACATGTCCACGAGCCTCAACCCTGTCGTGGAGATTGCAGAGATACAACACATCATAAACGACCACAATGAGGCAGTAGCGAACCGGACGTTCCGTGGAGAGAGGCTGATGATCAAGAAGACGGTCTTCTTCACCGGGTACATGATCAGTCCGGCAGACACCAAGCGTCTCCTCACCCTCGCGCCGATACCAGCAGGAGTACAGGAGACCGATCTCAAGTACCACGGGAACAACATCATGATCTGTCCTCGCCCTTGCTCCGCCTCCATCCTTGAGAAGGTCGGCGGCATGGGCGCCAAGATGCGCTGGGCCGTTACGGGCGTCGCCTGTCTCGACAGGAACATCTGGGCCGCGTGCCTTCGTCCAGTCCCCGACGGCGCGCGCTTCCACACCGAGAACCCCTCTCCACTAGTGGTCCTCGCGCTCAGGAAAGGCGCCAAGCCGATCGACGCGGCCAAGATCAAGAACTGGCAGCCCGTCCCGCCCGACAAGGCCTTCGAGTTCGATACGACGGTCGGCGAGAAGGTCCTGCTGCGCATCGAGCCCGACCACCCGGGCGAGAATTCGTACGAGAGTTTGTTCCCGCACAAGGGCACGGGCAAGCGAAAGCACGCCGGTGGTGATGACTCTCCAGCGCGCCGTGGCGACCGCGGCGGGCACAACACTTCACGGGGCAACAACTCCTTCGGTGGCAGGGGTCGCGCCGGGTTCAATAACTACCGTGGTGGCGGCGGTGGCGGCAGTAACAGTGGTGGATTCCGTGGCGGGTCCAAGGGTGGCAACCGTGGCGGACCGCGTGCCGGTCGGGGAGGGGCCCGAGGCGGAAGGGGAGGAGGTGCACGACACTACCACTCCCTCGACGACGTCGGCAAAGGAGAGTTCGTCAATGGCGCATCGCCTGCTATGTACGATGACGCGCCTGGTGGCGGACAGTGGGCGTCGTCGTTCAACTCGACCCGATCAAATGGAGCCGGCGCCGGCAACAACAACAGTGGGAGTGGTGGTGTGGAGCAGTTCTACTAGAAGAAGCACACTACAGCCACACAGTTGACGACCACAGACGCCACGGCCTTACAGCTGGACAGTGCTCAGCTCACACAGGCCCAGGACCAGACGCCACCCCTGCCAGGCTCAGAGGGGTCGAAACAGGTTGCACTTGCACGCGTGCACATAGTCACCGACAAAGTCTTTGGCATCTCGGTGGGAGCCGGCTCTAGAAGCAGCGCGAATACGCAGCAGGGGACGGCCGATATGGTCGCTAGGCCTGGCACCGCCGCGCAGAAGACAAGTACAGAGATCGTCATGGTCGATGCGGGCTTGGCGTCCAACGAGGACCCTTTCTCCCGATTCGTCCTCAAGCGTCGCGGTGACTAGCAAGGCGATACCAGCCAGGGAACAAGCGGAACTTTGCAATTCTCGAAAGAGGAGCGAGACGGTTCCCCTGTATCTCGCACGCCTAGCGCCTTTGGAAAGAAAAAAAAACACGGCCTTGCCATGTAAGAATGTTGTATGATACGACCGACGAGGAGCAGAGCTGAGCCAGGCTGAGAGATCCTTCTCTGAGGCGACAGGCCATGAGTTTTACGGATTCTAACCTGTATCCTTTACTCACCCTACACTTTTTTACGCGGTTGGTTTTTTCTTCTTCTTTTGTCTTTCCTCTCGCTCTTTCTGATGTTGGTCGGCATAGAAGGAGAAGATGAATGAGGCATCACTGTACTCAGGAGGCATTTTCCGGGGAGGTCCACCGCTACTATACATACACAGCCATCCGTCCATCCTGCCCATCCCACCTGGTTGTCAGACAGCACGAGGCGGAACGCAGGATGGACTGAGACAACCGACAGATGAAAGGCCAGGAGCTAGAGGTGAGGCGCGGGCTGTCGGAAACAGGAGACAGGCAGCACTCGGGTCGCTGGGAAGTGCGATGCATCATTTGGGGTGGATGATGGACTTTTTGTTGTGGTTCTTCACACATGCTTGGTAGTACAGTACTGTTGATAGCTACGTCTCATCAACAAAAAAAAAGAAAAAGGAAAAAAAAAGGCTTATAATATAAAATCTGTGAGATATTAGATTGACGACGCTATTGCCATGGCATACTATTTCCATTTTGCCTGCTGGCTGCACGGTGGTAAGATCCTCGACGTAGAGGGGTTCACAGATCAAGCCTCGCCATCAGATTTTATTGAACTCTTACATATATATATAATACTTATGAGAAAGAGCTTGACAATGTGTGTGGCTAAACGTTTGGGAAGTTTTCACATGCCCGGGTGAGGACGCTTCTCCAGAGACTTCTGCCCGACGCCATAAATCAGGAATATATCTACCTGTCTATATGAGTTTGTCACCTCGCTCCTGGTGGACGGCCGCCGGCAGCAGAGCGCCCCACACCTCCGACCGGCCTACGCTCTACTGCTCCTTCTTTTGCTGCACGGGCAGCTCCTTGGCCTCGGCCTTGCCCGCCGGGAAAGGGTTGTAGATGCCGTGGTCGTTCTTGAGCCTGACGAGCTTCTCGATGGCCTCGTCCAGCGCGAAGGGGGAGCCTCTTGACTGGGTGTCCGTGTCGTCTCTGTAGCGGATGTTGACCTGGCGGTTCTTCATCTCCTCGTCGCCGACAACTAAGGGGGGCAGATGTCAGTGTGTGGTGACCTTTCAAGATATATGACGGAGAAAGTGAACGGGGAGAAGAGGGGGGCCGGGGGGGGGGCTTACCAAACACAAAGTTGTACTGCGCCAACTGTGCCCTCCCTGATCTTCTTAGGCAGCGTCTCGCCCGAGAAGTCCACATCAATCCACATGTCCTCCGCCCAGAAGATCCTCTTCACCTCCTCCGCGTAGTCATAGAAGCCCTTCCCGACGGGGATCACCATGATCTGTCTGGGGCTGAGCCAGAAGGGCCACTTGCCGCCGAAATGCTCGCACAGGATGCCCGTGAATCGCTCGATGGAGCCGGCCATGGCGCGGTGGATGACGACCGGCCTGGCGCAGCCTGTGGTCAGGGGCTTCTTCGTGGCACGAGGGGCCTCCTTCGCCGTGGAAGGTTCGGCCGCGACGGGCGTGGGGTCGGCCTTGGCCGCTGCGGCATCCTTCTCTTGCTTCTCGAGGGCCTTGGCCTGGGCACCCTCGGGGGTCATGTACTCGAGGGAGAAGTTCTCGGGCTGTACAAAGTCCAGCTGAGCGGTAGCACACTGCCACTCACGGTTCAGGCTGTCCACGACCTTGATGTCGATCTTGGGCCCGTAGAAGGCACCGTCGCCGGGGTTCAGCTCCCACTTCATGCCGTTCTTCTTTGTGAACTCGTCCAGGGATTCCTTCAGGGATGCCTCTGCCTTGTCCCAGGTCTCCAGCTCGCCCATGAAGCCCTCAGGCCTCGTGGAGAGATGCAGCTTGAACTTGAGGCCCAGGATCTTGTAGAACTCCTGCAGGAATTCGAAGATGTTGTCCATCTCCTGCTTGATCTGGTCTTGGCGGCAGAAAATGTGTGCGTCGTCCTGCTGAAATCTCCGTACACGGGTCAGTCCTGACAGCGCGCCGGAGGCCTCGTTCCGGTGCAGCACACCAAAATCTGCCAGGCGCAGGGGAAGTTCTCGGTGAGAGCGTTCTCGGTGGCCGAACATGACAAAGTGGGAGGGGCAGTTCATCGGCTTCAGGCCAAAGTCTACGTCGTCGATCTTCTGGATGAACATGTCATCCTTGTAATGTTGCCAATGTCCTGACTGCTTCCACAGATCCGCATTGAACAGGTTAGGGGTGATGACTTCCTCATAGCCTCTCTTGCGGTACTCCTTCTTCAGATATGCCTGGATGCTGCCGTAGATACGGGCACCGTGAGGCAGCCAGAAGGCTGATCCAGGACTGACGGGGTCGAAGAAGAAAAGCTCTTGGTCCTTTCCGATCTTGCGGTGGTCTCGCTTCGCAGCCTCCTCGAGCATCTTTTTATGCTCTGCCATCAGCTTCTTGTCGGGGAAACTGACGCCGTAGACACGCTGGAGGGAGTCGTTTTCCTGGTTGCCCAAGAAGTAACTGGCTGAGTTCTTGAGGATGGAGAAGGCTTCTATCCGTCCGGTGTCGGGCACGTGAGGTCCTCGGCAGAGATCGATCAGCGGGCCGTTGCGGTACACGGTGGTGGAGGTCCCGTCAGGAATCTTGTCCTTGATGATGTGTTGCTACGGTACCGCCGGTCAGCAGACGTATGAGAGAAACCCCCAAACCCCCTCCTCCTTCCTCCCTTGAAAGCGGTCAGTCCCCTTACCTTGTATTTGTTGTACTTGAACATGTCGAGCAGCTCCTCCTTGGTCATAACCAGACGCTCAAACTTCTGCTTCTCCTTGGAAACCTTGGAAACGATCGTCTCGAGGGGCTTCCAGTCCGTCTCCTGGACAGCTGCTCCGTCGGGAAGGGCCATCTCGTAGTAGAATCCGGAGTCGATAGGGGGCTGCAAGAGATTTGGTCAGTGACCAGTCGGCTCTAGTATATACGCCCCAGACGATGGTGCGGGTGGCTTACTCCAATGCACAGGGAGCAGCCGAAGCGGCGCTCGCAGGCCTCACCCAGAACGTGTGCGGAGCTGTGCCAGAACACCATCTTGCCCTTGGGATCGTTGAAGTCCAGGAGCTCCAGCTTGCAGCTCGCCTCGAGGGGCCTGTCCAGGTCCCACAGCTTCTCGTCGTCCCCGTCTAGCCTCGCCACCACCGTCTTCTTGTACAGAGACTTGGAGATGGCGAGCGCGATCTCGCCAGGTGTCGTCTCCCACGAGGTGCCCTCCTTGACAGCACCGTCGGGCATGGTGATCTGGATAGGCTCGCGGGGCTTCTTGGCGATCTCCTCATCCTGTCTGGCCTTCAGGCGGTCGAACAGGTCGAGGCGGTCCTGCAGGAAGGAGGGAGGAGGCTGCATCTCGAGCGGTCCCGCGTCCTCGGCCTTGGGAGCGGCCTTCTTCTCCTTCTTGGCCTTCTGGGGCTTCGGTGCCGCTGGTGCTGCTGCGTCCGCCATATCTGCTAGATCTGGGGGTGAAAACAATTGATGGGCCAAATGCAGTGAGCAAGAGACGGTTTCAAGGAGCACCACCGAGGCTTATGAGGTGTCTGGCGGGCTGACGTTGCCGGTGAGTCACGAAGAGGGAGGCGAGGGGTGTTTGTGTGTGTGGCAGATGCCCCGAGCCACTGCTGGGTTGGTGTCTCGAAAATCGTGGCCTCCAATTGCAGGATTAAAGCAACTGCCCCGCGCTAGTCCTCACCTCACCCCTCCAAACTGCCGGCATGGTTCAGGGGTCCACACTTCTGCTGTCCCTACTTAAGCATGGGCCAAGACGGCCATAGTACAAGGTACATTCAGCAAGTGTCATGCCTCCAGTCTGATATGATGATAATATTATTATTTTCTTCGATTCACTTGTTCAAAGTCTGTACAAACCCATTTGACACATTTCAGTTCCATCCATATGGACAAGATCTACTGAACAGTAGAGAGAAGAAGAAGAGAAAGAGGGAGGAGGAATGATGTTCATGAAAGAATTGGAAATGAAAGCTGCCTCTTGGGAATGGACAACCACCAGAAATTGCTATCCCCTGGGCTATGTTCATTACTTCTTACTCATTCCTCCATTCCCTATTTCTTTGCTTATGGCAGAGTAGCGTCTCGGGTTCGCGTCCATGTTTAGTTGCTGAAAGGAGCGCCTTGCTTAAGAACAGAAACCCGACGCAATACGGCGTCAAGTGACACAGCACGCTCACCCCTCTCGTTCTCTGCAGCTCGAGCTTATCCAGGAAGAACAGCGGGGTAACTGCTAGAAAGCCTCTGCAGGATAAATGCAGTACCGTAGTGGGCGGGAGCTCCTGTGACAAGAGCAGCCAGCGGCAGCACCTGATACCCGCCCTCCCGCGCAACCCACTCTAGAGAGATCAAATGAGGCATAACAAGTAAGATTCAAGAAAATAATTTGAGGGGGGGAGGGAAGGAGAAAAGATGAGTTAAGGGATGCTACCAAAAGATAGCTTTTATCTCCTCGGCTCCCTGCCTATGAAGGCGAAGAGAACAGGACCTCTGTCAACTTGGCCTATAGGCCTTGCATACTTAAGCCTGAGCGAGCAGTGAGTGGCCCGAATTTTAGCGAGCTGGGTGCGGGGGGTACAGGTGGTCCATGCCCTCGCGTGTGCCTAGCCGCACTGCTGCATTCATCTCGGTCCCGCTGACGCCATCGAGCCTGGGCGAAAGTTCTCCCAGGGTGCCTCTGACGAACCGTCCCAATTTCCTCGCGCCGCAATCAAACAACACGAGCTCACCTCCAGAACATCGCCGCCAGTGCCCCCTCGGGGCGTTGACCAGGTCGTTCTCTCCCAAGGATATCGTGTTATCTGCCCGAATACAGCCTCTTCCAACCTCCAAAACGCCGGCCGACTGCCCTCGCGACGAGCCACAATGACTCCTAGTCTCGATAACGTCCCCGACGAGATCGTCCGGCAGATCCTCCAGTACATTCCCCCGAGCGAGGCCTACTACCAGGTTCCGCTGGTGTCGAGACGGCTCAGGCGCCTTGCCTTCGAGCCTCTGTTATGGAGAGACTACTGCCAGAGCTACTTCCGCCACTGGCATGCTGAGCACTGCCTGGGCGAGAAGCTCGAGTCGAGGGCGTCCAAGACGGACTGGAGGGGTCTCTGGAGACTACGCCAGGATCGCAATTACCTCTTCGCGCGGCTGCTCAACCAGGCAATCGCCACAAAGGTCGGGCGCATGGGGAACATTGGGAAGATATGCCAATTAGGGTACGATGCGAAGGACTTTCTCCTGGAGCAGGCCCAGACGCCCGATTCCGCGGAGGATGTTCTCGCCAGGCGGTAGGACTGTCTAGCTCTTGTATATATCCCGGGCCCCTTGTAGCTGACTGCCTACAGATACCTCGCCAACACCGCACTGTCCAGCATACACCGAGGCGTGGCCGTCCACGAGTGGTACAACTACCAGCGCACGCCCCTGACGCCCTTTGGACTCGACCGCGCGCTGGCCGCCTTCGACATGTTCTTCACCCGCGAGGATGACGGCGATATCGACGACACGTGCGCATTGCTCGACAGGCTAGCCGCGGAGTTCCTTGAGGAGCAGGAGGGGTTTGGCGAGCTGTCCACACGCGACAAGGCACTGGCCCTGCTGAAGTGGACGAGGGCCAGGAACCTGACGGGCATGGACAACCCGGGGGAGAACTACCGCTGCCTGCGAAACTGCCTGATGGGGCACGCGCTACGGGACGAGAACCACCCTTCTCTCCCCCCTGATATCGTGCGCCATCTATACGTGTCTGGCGGAGCGAGCCGGCCTGCGCGCGGCCTGTTGCGCGTTCCCGAGCCATGTTCACGCCATGATCCTGGCGCCCCTGGGACAAGACCTGGACGGGAAGCAGATCGAACCCCCCACGACGGACGCCGACAAGATGTTCCTCGACCCGTATGGCTCGAGCGAGGAGGTGCACCTGGAGGACCTCCGCTCCCGGCTTGTCGAGTTCGACTGGCTGCACGGGGAGGAGGCATTCCTCGTCCCCGCCCCGGTCCCGGTCCTCGTGCAGCGGGTAGGGCGAAACATGAAGATGACGTTCCACGACTTTCTCCACCGGAGACAGGAGCACCTCTCGGTCGAGCACCTCGCGGTCCTCCGCGCCGACCGCACCCCCTCCAGGCGCACTGCGGAGAGCTCGGTATACGCGGCCCACTGGGCGAACCTCCTGATGACGCCCGTGAGCAACTTCCAGTGGGACAGCTCGCTGGACCACTTCCTGCACTTCGTCACGCACTTTTTCCCCGAGGACGCCTGGATGGTCGAGGCGTACATCACGCCGCTGTACAAAATTCACACGAGCACGGTGCAGCCGCGGCACCGGTTCACGCTCGAGAACGTGCCTGAGGTCCTACGCCTGATCCGCAACGCGGACAACCGGACGCCGACTGTTAACAGGCGGTACACGCAGGAGATCAACCAGACCGTCTGGTACACCGTGGGGCAGGTCTTCCGACACAAACGGTATACGTACATCGGGATCATCAACGGGTGGGGAGAGAGGGGGACGTCGTCGCTTCCCGGGGCTCCCAGCCTGGCTATGGAGGATCTAATGGACGAGATGTCTGATTCCGGCACGGACAGCGACACGATAGGGACAAGGCTCCGGAAGAAGGTCTTCTACACGTGCCTGTAAGTTACCACCCTGTCGGGGGACGTGAAACCAGCCAGAAGAACACTTGGCTGACGATTTCTGTTTTCTCTTTCTTCCATGCTCAGGACTCACAAACACGACCGTTCTGTCGTCGCGCAAGATGCGATTCAGATCATCCATGACCCGAGGCTCATACCCGAGGCCCTGATGGAGGATGCCGGCAAGTTCTTTAAACGGTTTGACGCGAAGACATGCACGTTCGTGTCCAACGTTAAGGAGTTCTACCCCGACGACTAGGCTGGATGGATCTGTCTCTCCTCTGCTTCTAAAGTATGGTCATGAAGTTCGAAAGTAGCCGCAAGAAACGGCAGTAGAGCGATTTATTCACCCAATATACCTTTTTAATCTCCAATTGAGCGAAACCCAAGCCAGCATGGCCATCCAGCGTACAGACGAACATGGGATTGCAGTCCGGCAGTGGGCTCGGGGCCCATGGCGCAGCTGACAAGTTCTCGCCAGCAGGACGATAAACTCCAGACCTATCCAGATCTGTGCTAAAATAATTCACCACGTGTAAACGCATCAGCTTGAGATTATTTCTGGTAGATCCATACGAGATGGTTGTTCGGTATTCAAAGAGAACCCGAGCAAGAAGCTGCTGCAGAAAAAGAAAGCCCAACCCGGTACACCCCAGGAGCCGACCTATATAAGCCAAATGATTTTCTTGAATCGAACCAATCATATTCAGGGCTGGTATGGCCGAGGTACGTTTGACGTCCGACTCATCCCGCGCGCGCGAAACAGGCGCTAACGCAAAATATGGCAGTGGTCTAAGGCGGCAGATTTAAGAGTGGTGTTCCCAACAACCTAACTTTATAAACTCTGCTATCCGAAAGGATGCGTGCGTTCGAACCGCACTGCCAGCATTGGCTGATTTCTTTTTTTTGGTTTGATGTTTTTTTTATACTTTATGAAGATTTTCCTTCTTTCCTTTTTTCTTCTTCTTTTTATTTCGTGTGTAAGCAAACCGTGTTTGTGTGTGGTTCTTAACCATGTCACTTTCTTCTCTCTCGCTCTTCTGTATGCTGCCCTGAGGTTTCCCTGCACCGAGGATCAGTGCTGTAGTAGACAATTGCATTTTGTAACAGCAAATAATACCCACAAGTCAGATGAGATAGACCTGGTCAGGTGTCTAGATAAGGGACGCAATGACGGGGCAAGCAATCATCACGCCGCTTGTAAGGTGGAAAAGGGGTCCTGAGATATTCAAGGATGCAGTTTTTTTTTTTTTAACTTTTTTTTTTGTTGGGGGGCCTTCCTGTCTTTCCTTGTTCTCATTAGATACGCTCGATACCCGCCAGTTCTTTCCCCCCCCTCTTCCCAACCTGACTCAAGACAGGAATCTGCGGCGCCTCCGATCCGATTAGCTTGGCGCGCACGACATAAAAAAAAAAATCTTTGACGCGTGTGCGCAGCCAGAATCAGGGGACTGGTTAGTTGGCATAGAGATAGAGACGTCTAAAAACACCTCGGCAGGACAGGGTGGTGGTCGGAGATTTGGCGGAGCGGGAGGGGCCGCAGCTCGTGATCGTGGGCATGGCTCGCTGTATGGCGCGATCGGGGTGGGCAGGAGAGGGCTACCTGGAGGAGGAGGAGGAGGAGGAGGAGGAAGGCGAATCACATTTGTCACTAGATCAGGTCCCAAGGTTCCCAGAGAGGTTTGACAGGGTGCATCCTTTGGGCGTTCTACAGAGGAGAATAGATACTGCACAGGGCCGAGGAGGTAGCCAAAAGGACACCCCGAGAATGATATATATATATATAACATAGACAAAAGGCAGGTGGAGGATATCATCCGGCCAGGACTCGGGGCTACGGCGGTCGTACTATAGCGCCCATGACCTGCCGATGCAATTGGCCAAGCGGCCCCCCCCTTTTTTTTTTTTACCTTGACAGCTCGTTTTGACATGTCTAGCACCCCCAGGATCCTAGGATCCCACAGGCCAAGGCTTCCATGCCATGTACACCTTCGCCTGGTCGCACTGCATACCCTAGAGGGAGAGGTTCATGGGCGATCTATATCTCCAGGCAGAGAGAAGCTCGGCCGAGGTCGTTCGGCGTATAGGAACGCGGCCCGGCAGACTGGAACGGTGGCACCGCGCCTTCGATGTTTCGGGACATCCGGCATCTGAAGAAGAACAGGCACGTAGGGCCCGTCCCGCAGCGGCCAGATGATGGCTCCCCCTCCCCCCTTTTCCCTCTCCTCAGCAGGAGACCCTGTGCCTGAGAGAAGAGAGAGAGAACGTCCCGGCTGGCTCCGCGGCATGTCTGACATTTGAGACAGCGCACCCTCGAGGGACAAAGCTGCAGTGCCCTCCTGCGGCCAATGATCACGCCCTGAGCTGACCCCTCGACGATTCAGTAGGCGGGTCAGGTGCTGGCTGTCCTACCATGTGAGATGCTCAATCGTGATCCCTCACCAACCCCCCCCCCCTCCCGACACCACAGCAGCAGCGCAAGATCATGTATGTCTCTGAATATGAACCCAGACTATCGACAACTCTCACGACTCCTTTGGGAGAGGGGGGAGAGGGGCTCGTTAGTTTCCCGCCGTGCGGCGGCCGGCGATTAGCCAGCCCACCGCTCGCGTCGATCCTTGTCTGAAAACAGAAGCTCTATCCTCTCTCGCCCAAAGATGGGATGCACACGAGGGGAGAGCTGGCTGAAACACCTCGCACCGCCGAGTCGCTAGGCCCCGTGCCTGGCTTGGCCTGGGACCGAGCTGCTTGGTGGTTGACGTGGCTCGGCGAGCGGTCTCTCGTGTCGAGTCCCAAAACAGAAAGGTTGGTGGGAGGGGGAGGGAAAAAAAAAGGTTTGTGGCGGCTGCATTCAGTACGAGGGGAGAAGGGGTAGGGGACACGATGATGGGGATTTTGCGACCCCTGACCTGCCTTTTTTTTTTCTTCTTCTTACCTTTTTCGTTGTTTAAGATTTATACAGATAAAAGAAATCAAAATAGCCGTCCAGAAGGGGAAATGAGCTTCTCCCGTGGCAGAGCTGAGTCTTAGGGGGCCCCTCCTCCTCCTCCTTCTCCTCCTTCATCCGGCTCTCGCCCAAGTTAATGGCTGAGGCTTTTGCAGGGCTTGCCCTTGTTCTCTCCTCATTTTTGCTATGCGCCCACTGGGGCAAGTTTTTTTTTTTCTTCCTTTCTCTCTTTCCTTTTTCCCTCTTCTTTAGTAAATTCGTGTTCACGTCGGCAGTTTCCGGCCCGTCGTCCGATATGGCACATGGGCACATGGAATGTAATCTAATTAGATCTCCCCGGACCCGTAGCTCATGCCCGTCATCCGGGGACCGCCTCGCTGGGGTCCTCGGCGGCCTGGTCGGCGAGCTGGATAAGCTTGGTACCAAGGTTGCAGCTCCAGGACCCTCTCTCCTGGGTCGAATGGTCTAGACCGCCGGGAGCTGACGACAGGAGGAGGAGGAGGGAGGACGGGTACGAGGAGGAGGGGAGGGAATAAAAATAAAGTAGAGGAGGGGGGAGGGGGGTGAGGGGGGAGAGAGAGGGAGAGAAAGAAAGGAGAGAAAGGAAAGGAAGAAAAAAAAAAAGGCGGGGGAGCCCGATCAGGACAGGACCTCTTCACATAGCGCTCGAGGGTCGAGAGATAGTACATTTATGGGGCCGCGGTGGGAACGGGGACAAGGCCTGTTCGTCGTGACAAGGCCTACCTGCCCTGCCAGGCTCACGTATTTATGGGCTGGCTTATGTCCTGGGTAGTCGTGGCCCTCCAGAGGAGTCCACCTCGCCCCGCCCCCGGCGCCTTGCAGTTCCGCTCGCCCTCTCCGACGTGCTTCGGGTCCTGATGAGAGTTTGCGCGACAGCTGCCAGCTGGGTCCCGGTGAGGGGTGATCGAACCAAGATGGCGTCAAGGGAACTAAAAGGAAGAAAAAGAGAAGGGAGAAGAAAGAAAGAAAAAAGAAGAGAAAAAAAAAGAGGAAGACGAGGGAGAAGGAGAAGAGGGAGGCTCTCTGACATGTGCGCATCGTGAAGTCCCAATCCAGTAACCCGACAGGGATTGACAATGTGGTCATCGGTGGACGGACTAGTGGCTTTCGAATGTCTTCTATTGTCTTTCCTGTCTTGTCTCAGAGACGAGAGAGAGAGAGAGAGAGAGAGGGACGTGTGTGCCTGCTTGTCAGGGGTTCTGATGAGATCTGAGGACCAAGACCCGTCGGATACAGGCGGCAGAGCACGACACGACACGACACGACACGACACAACAGGAGAGGAGCTGCGATGTAGATCATCCGTCCATACGCGGGCGCCAAAGAAGAAAAAAAAAGAAGAGGAAAACTTTGCATGGGCGCGTGATGGTTTAGACGGGTTGCAGCTGATGGGCATAGTATCCCTGGGCTAAAGACACACAGTACGGGGACACTCGTGGTTGGTGAGAAATAAAGGAAGGGAAGGAAGAAAAAAAACAAGCAAACCGCATGAAGGGCAGAATGGGTACAAAAAAAAAAAAGAAATCAGAAGGGGGGAGGGAGGAGGGGGTGGGCGCTGAGGATCGCCATCGATTTCGACCCAAAGAGGGGACTTGGACCGGACACAAGATCCTTCATCAGAACCAAGTCCGACCCACTGCCCTCTCAGTCTCTCTCTCTTTTCCCTCACTTACCATCAAATGTCTTTGAAGGAGAGTCAGTTTTAGTGACAAGCAGAGAGAAGATCGCCACATGCCTAAATCCCCCCTCCCCCCCCCAAAAAAAAACCCCGCTCGTAAAGAGTAGAGAAGAAGAAAAAGAAAGAAGGAAAAAAAGAAAAAGCCGATGAGGATTTACACTACTATACGTACGTGATATAAATGTATAAAATGATAATCTCGAGAATGAGACGATTATCGAGGAACCCTCCTTTAATTCCTCGGTCCCAGAGGTACACCACACGTCCTTTCTTACTATGAACGAGCGCTGAGACGCTGGAACGCTGGGGCGCCGGGGCGCCGGGGCACTGGAGGACCCCACCCACCCACAGACAGCACCTTACCACTACTGTGCCTAGTGGACAGCGGACGCCCTGCTACCCTTGGTATGCCCTGGGGCTTCCTGACACCCTGGCACCTTGCCACCCGGGCGTGCCCCGCCCAGGGACCCTCTCTCTCTCTCCCTCTTTCTTCCCCTGCCCAGCCCTGCCTACCTCTCTCAGCTGGCTGCTGCTGCACTGCGTATGCCAAGCTTGCAGGGCCCTCTTCTACGCGCCATTACAGCGCCCCCCCATCCTGTCCAAGGGCTCTTCCCCCCCCACCTCTCTCGCCTCTTTCAGAATCTGGTTACCACGTACCATAGGATACTTTCTGGTACGATGGTACTATGGAGACAATATGTAATTACTTGTTTTGTTTTTTTCTGGTTTGGGTTTGTTTTAATTAAAAAAGAAAAAAACAATGTAGGGCCTGACAGCACAGGAACGGGCCAACAGTGTTCGACAAATCAAGAGCAGGGAGACATCACAAGACGGGGGGGAGGAGAAGAGGGAAACGACAAAAAAAAGAGGAGGGGTGCTCTGGTTGGCAGTCGTCTGGGCAATCTGGCAAATGCACGGTGAAGATCGCCTCGGATCTTGCCCATTTCTGCCTGTTTCCTCGCCCTCCGTGCGTAATAACGCTGCTGGTGGTCTCTGCAACTGTGCATGTGCCTGCCTTGGCAGGGCTGGGTACCGATACCCAAGAGCAGTGGCCAAACCCCCCCCCCCAGGCCCAACAGGGCCCCCAGCCCAGCCAGCAAGCAAGATGAGGTCAATGGACAGCAAGGGGAGAGAGAGAGAGCAGAGAGATGGGGACAGACCAGGTCAGATCGTCGACCATGCCTGCTTTGGGGTTGGATTGGACCTGGTTTGGGGATTTTCTGGGTTTTCTGGGAAAGGGCTCCTAATCTCCCTCCCTCCCTCCCTCTCTCTCTCTCTCTCGCGCCCTCACTTACTCACCCATTCTCTGTCTCTCTCTCTCGATCCGATCCTTTACAGCACTCTCCTCCTCCCCACCCCTCCCTACAGTGCCAGCGACAGTGACAGGTGACAGTACTCGCTCCGTACACACACGGACGACGTCTCTCCTCCCGCTTCCCAGGGACCAGACAGCAAGCCGCCGCCACCACCACCACCAGGCCTCCTGCTGGGAGCTCTCTGCTGCTATCCACATCTAAATCCAGGCTGGTGGTGGCACACCCCCCCCGGTCCTGCCCGTCTTCGTCTTTTCTTTCTTTTTTTTTTTTTTAACTCCTAGGGAAGTCCCCTACTACATCCCGTCCCGGTCGACTCTTTGGCTCGCCTCGCACTCGGCTCTTCCACACACACCCACACCCACACCCCCCTGCTCATTCAGCAAATTGGCCCTCGAGAATTCTTCATCCTGTCTCCCCCCCCCCCCCAGGCCAGCGGGCGCGACAAGACATACATACAGACAGGCTGGGCTGCTCGCTCCTCGACCTGCAGGGTGGGCTCCGGGGCTGCAGACCACCCGGACAAGGGCCTGCCCCGAACCAAAGACCTCTGGACAGGAGACCTGACTTGCCTGCCCACCTGGCCACGAACGAAACCGCATTCCAGCTAGTATCAGAAGACCAGGACGTCCCTACCACCGGGGGCGCTTTCGAACCTTGCGCTACGGTACTTGACCCTCCCGGCTAAGACTCAGGGCTACTCCACGAGCAGAGCAGCGCAGCCCACGGCTGGCTACCCTCGACTAAACCAGCCCGAGCACACCACCGCCAAGGTCGCCCGCCCGCCGCCCACCAGTCTTCAACTCCCTCCCGGAATCAACAATTATCTGTCAAAATCTTTCTTTCCCTTCCTCCCTCCCCCGCCCTCTGACGATCACATCTCGGCCCAGCTTCCTGCCACTGCCCGTGGTCAGCGCAGCCCTCCCCCTGCCCCCTCTCTCTCTCCTCCCCCACCAGTCCCTCTCCCACCAGGGCCGTTCTCGACATTCGCGAGCCGCCAACATCGATCGCGACCGCCTTACCGGTTACGTAGCTGGCGACGACCCGAGTCTTGAACCGCGACCGATCCAATACGACCCTCCACACAACCTACCTCGGCGCCTTCTATCCTGTCTCTCTCCCTCTCTCTCTCTGTATACCTCGCCTCCTCTCCCCTCTCCCTCCTCTACAGTCAGCACTCGGGACCAGCAAGGGGCTCGTAAGGCCATGCGCATGGGATTTCGGGAGGCTACAAGGGCTTAAAAGAACAACTGCGCTCTGTCGGGACACGCACCGCGACAGCTCTGGTCGGCCTGGCTGTGGTGCGGTCACTCCTCAATCACCCTGACGGTAGCGCAAGTGATTCGCACACAGGACGGTTGGACGTCTAGTCACACGCCGTAGGAAAGACGATAGGCGGCCCTGCCATGCCGCCCGAAGGCGATATGGCTGCGCCTAGTGGAGGAGGCAGCAATTCTAGCGACTTTGTACGTCTGTCCCGGGGATCGCCAGCAATGATGGATAATTCCTGTTTTTTCTTGGTTTTTTTCTTTCCTTTCTCTCTTTTTCGCTTCTTCCTTCTCTCGGTTTTCCCTCTGCCTCTACGGGATGGAACTCGGTACTAACGGCGCGACGGCCGACAGGTTCGCAAACTCTACAAGTATGCTCTACCCATCTTTGTGCGCCTTCCATGGGACAGCCCGGAGCTCTCATACTAATCATCGTCGGGAGAATAGGATGCTGGAGGATCCCCAGTATGCATCTATCGTCCGGTGGGGAGACGGTGGCGACAGCTTCGTCGTGCTCGAGGTGAGTCCCTGGATGCCCCGGCACCCCTCCCTGCTGTCCGACCTCCCGCGGAGGAGGAGAGGGAGGGGATGGAGGACTGGGTGAGGCCCGTTCTGACTAGACCGTCTCCCGAGCGCAGAACAACCAGTTCACCAACGACATACTGCCCAAGCACTTCAAGCACAGCAATTTCGCCAGCTTCGTCCGCCAGTTAAATAAATATGACTTCCACAAGGTCAGGCAGAACGAGGAGAATGGCCAGTCCCCCTACGGTCCCAATGTTAGTAGCGCGTCGTCCCGGATCATGTCCTCTGTGGAGTTAGCATCTCACCACCATCGTCGCAGGCCTGGGAGTTCAAGCATCCCGATTTCACAATCCACAACAAGCGGAACCTGGACAACATCCGCCGCAAGGCACCCGCGCCCAGGAAGGCACAGCCCGCCGAGGACGTGTACCAGGCCAACCAGCTGGCGCTCCTCACCGAGCAGCTCAACGCGACGCAGCACCAGGTCCAGCAGCTCCAGGAGCACGTCGGCCAGCTCACCAGCAGCAACAAGATCCTGGTCGAGGAGCTCGTGACCCTGCAGAAGAACGTCAAGATCACAAACCAGGTCAACACCGAGCTGCTCACGCACCTGAACAACCTCGACGAGCACAGGCGCAACAGCCGCCACTCGGGCCACTCGGGCCAGTCGTCCAGCTTCCACAACGGGGCCCTGGGCGTGCTCCCCGACGGCAACGACGAGCCCTCTATCGAGCTCCGCAGGGCACGGGACCTGCTCAACGCCATCGAGCCAGACGCGCCCGCGGACCGCGCGTTCCAGAGGTTATCTGTTGCATACCAGGCGAACTCGCCTCCAGACTCGGCTGCGAGCTCGTCCATCATGTTCTCCCAGCCCAGTTCCGCCGTCATGCCGCCCAACATGATGGGGACCCCCTTCATGGACGACCCCCGCCACCTCGTATATCCCGCAGGACCAAATGTTGGCATCGACCCCTTCCATCCGGATCATGTCAACAACCTGCCGTTCCCCTTGCCCCAGGGACCACCCCCCGAGATGCCGGCCCAGGTCAACCTCCAGAATAAGAGGAAGGAGGAGTCCATCTGGGAAGAGAGGAAGCCGAGGATCCTCCTGGTCGAGGATGACAGGACGTGCTCGAGGATCGGCTCCAAGTTCCTGCACCAGATTGAATGCTCGGTCGAGCTCGCGGTACGTCTCTCGGTCCGGAGCAGGCAGGGGGGGGAGAGAGATGGCACTAATACCATTTGCAGCAAAATGGCGAGGAAGCCGTCAACAAGATAAACTCGGAGCCGGATCGGTACGACGTCATCTTTATGGACATCATCATGCCCAATATGGACGGCGTCTCGGCCACGGTATATATCAGGACAGTCTCGCCGACGGTGCCGATCATCGCCATGACGTCCAACATCCGAGCCGAAGAAATCGCCCACTATTACCAGTTTGGTAAGGAAATCACACCCTCCAATCCCTTCTCTTTCTGCCTTTCGTCCTCGGTGTGATGGCGGGGGGGCTGACTGGTCTGCAGGCATGAACGACACATTAGCAAAGCCTTTCACGAAAGAGGGCATGGTCAAGGTTGTCAAAAATACTGCCGTCACATGCTCAAGAACCCCAACGCGGCGGACCTTGAGCCCAACGGAGGCCCCATGACGGGAATCGGTGTCTCAACACCGACGTATAGCGCCCCTCCTCCAGTCACGGGCTCCGGCATGAAGTTCGAGACCACGCCCATCAACTCTCCTGCCACCAGCAGCTCATGGCACTCGCCAGGCCAGCAGCTGGCGCAGCACACATCTCCCAACCTAGACGGGGGTACATGTCCGCCACCATCAGCGTCAGCGGCCCTCAGATGGTCATGACCCCCAGCGGGTCGTTTGCGCCACAGATGGGGACACCGCCGATCCCACGGATGACGGGAGATATGGGTGGTGGTGGCGAGCCGCCCGGAAAGCGCCAGCGCATGTACACGCCCGTGACCGGACCGGGATACAGGCAATGAAGCCCTCTCCCCAGGCCGTCCTCCTCGAACTAGCCATCCTCCACAGGAGAAAAAGCTTGTGTGTGTGTGTGTGTGTGTGTGTGCTTGCTTGTGTGCTTGTCCACAGAGCGCACCCATGTGTTTCGACAACCTTCCATGCTTCTTCACCAGCCGGAAGACACAGTACCAAAACTGACGTCTACCGGCTTCTTTCGATCTCCAGCCTTTTTTTTCTTTCCTTTTTCCCGTGTCATGGGTTCGCGAGGACAAAAGAAACACAGTCCGGTCGCATCAGTTTGCCGGGCACCTTCCATAGGGCCTGGCTTGTTTTGATCCTTTTCGGTTTTCATGAGCGGCGTTTGGGGGGAGCATCCCGCCTCCGGGTCCTCGGCGGGGCGATTCGAGGAACCCAACGCGCCATTCCGTTGCAGACCTTCGTAACGATCTCCCAGGCTTCTCTCTCTCTTGAAATTGGATACCACTGTGCGCATGCTATGGTGCATCTTTATAGAAAGGCGGAGGAACGGAGGACGGGCGGGGGCAGCAGGGAGAGAGACAGATCTGCCCCATGATGCGTTTTCCTGCGGACTCGTATAAAGTAGTCCATTGGCAGGCGGAGGATACCCTTTCCAGCATAGTTATACGTGTAGACAATGTGACTTGGAAAGGGAGAACACCATGCCAGGATAGCTAGGAAGAGCTCTCAATGAGACACGTCGCATCCGCCCAACAGCTGCACACTCTGCGTGGATCCTGTGCAATGGCATCAAGATCGTAACGGACAGACTCTGTCTGTTTATCAGGGTTGGGCTGAGGCAGAATAGGAGTTACGCTGATGACACTTGTCTTGCCAAGCGGACTGATAGTCGACGACCTCATGTGAAGCGCGGGAAAGGGGAAAAGAAAGAAAAAAGAAAAAAAGGTCTCCTTGCCCACCTCTGTGTGGGTGTCAAGCTGTGTTGAAGAAAGGATTGGGAGGCAGCAGCTGTTGACGCTTGTCCTGCGCGGCGCCGTGGAGGATCTGGAAGACGACAGCACAGACAAGGCAGGCCGGGCCCTCCTCTTCGGGTGCCAGTCGACTGAAAGACCAGGAAAGAAAAAAAGGGAAGAAAGGAGAAGCAGAACGAATGAAAAGCATCCATCGGAGCATTTCATCAACATGGGAGGGGGGGCGCGCATATATTGCCATACGTGCGTGGTTCACGTCTTTCCTTCTTCAGGGTCTCCCTTCCACGGTCCCTTAAAGTTTGATCCCGAATCCGCCGGAGAGGTCGCTCGGAGGAGACCCTGGAGGTCCTGGCCCCCCAGGGTGGTAACGCATGAGGGCGGGGGGCTGGGATGCTGAGTCGCGGAGGGGTTGGGAAAGGTTGGTGGGGGTGGGTTCGTCGTATTCTCCCGGGTCGACTGGGGGCGGGGTGGGAGGAAGAAGTTTGGGTTCGTGTTCGTCTTCTCGTGTTATCTGTTCTCGCGTGCTCTCTTGGAGGGTTGGACCGTTTGTCGTGGTGGTGGTGGTAGCTTTTGTCGTTCCTAGAGAACATTGGTGCTGCTGATGCTGCTCTCTCTCTCTCTCTCCCCTTCTTTTTTTTTTTTTTTTGTGCGTGTGTGTCGTGTCTTACCAAAAAAAAAAAAAAAAAAACAGTGTCACGGTGGAGGAGGTTGAGGAGAGGAGATTGAGTCGCTATCTACCTCCGCCAGGTAGGAGAGAGGATACTCGGGAAAAGACTGGATGCGTGTGCGGCTGTGTATGTGTGTATGTGTGATTCGGACGTTCTCTTTGAGGAGTGTCAAGTGAGCACCTATGCTGAGAAAGGATGACGGCGCGGGGCTCTGGCGGTGGTTCGAAGCCTCGTCATGATGACATCTCGGGGCCTGAAGAAGTATGAGTCAGAGAGAGAGTGGCGGTTGTCGAGTGAAACATGAGGGGGAAGGAAAAGAAAAGGAAAGGAAACGGAAAGAGAAAGGAAAAAAGAAAAAAAGAAAAAAAGAAAAAAAGGGATGTGTGAGAGTGATGTGACGAGATAAAAATCAAGAAAATCCCGGAGGAGGCTGCCCAACACGAGGGAAAACCCACGGGAGTGGAGCAAACGAGGTAGGACGAACCGGCGACGGGGTCTTGTGAAGATATATATATCTCTGATATATGAGATGACAGCAATAATAGGAACGGAGTAGGTATATGTGTGCAAACCAGATAAGTAAAAACCATGGATGATGGGAGGACTTGTCTCTTCTTCTTCTTCTCCTCCTATTCCGTCCACAGATACACGCAAGGCATACTCACACGTACTCACACAAAGACACAGCCAACCTATACCCCTTCCCCCTCCTTCTCTTGTCATTCCTGTCACTCCCGTGGTCTCCTGTTCGTCTGAGGTGTGGCGGCCATCGAATGGCCTGGAACCCCGCCGCCGCTGGAAGGGGGAGAGAGGGGCCCTGCTTGGCTCGGGTGCGGTACAGTGCAGCGCAGCCCAGGAGGCCCGGCCGTTGGAGCTAGAGTAGAAGGAGGAGCGGGGTTCTCTTGTTCACGGGGTGTGGTTATAATCGGAAGCTTAAATGATCATCCTGCGGCCTGTGTGTGTGTGTGTTTGTGTGTGTGCACACAAAGGGCCCCGGAGTTTACTGTGCTGTTTGTAATCAGTAAGTAATCCTGAGGTCGGTGTAGGCTTCGCGAGGTGCCGCAGTAGTAGTAGCGGTCACGGCTGAACGGCAAGCGGGGGAGGGGGAGGAGGGACGACGGTATGAGGAACCAGACAAACACAGTCGGAGCTCGGATGACTGGAGGGTGGTGAGGAGAGGGAGATGTGGTGAAGGTGAAGGAGGGAGATAAGGACCAGAAAGGCAGAAGAGAGAGGGGGAGGGGGAGAAGGACAAGGGCAAGGCTACCACGATGAGGGAAGATGAAGAAGACGAACTGGCCAGTCTCTCTCTCTCTCTGTGTGTGTGTGTGTGTGTCTCTCTCTCTCCCCGCGTCCGTTTGTCCGTCTCTCCGTCTTTTCTCTTTTGTTTTTTCTTTTTTTTTCACCCCCCAATCCCTTAGGCCTGGCACACACCCCTTCTATCGAATCAAAAACCGTGGTGGTCCCGTGCATCCCGGAGCGAGAGAAGGCGCACGGGGTGGTCCATGACAGGTCTGGACCCCCTTGGGGCCGACCCACCCCCTCTTACATAGTTGAACTTTTTGGGCCTGGGAAGGGGGGCAGAGGAGGGGTTGTTTGATGCGGGTGTCCCTTCCCGACGCGCCCTTGCACGAGGGTTGGACTTGTGTGTGTGTGTGTGTGTGTGTAGGTGTGTTTGTGATGGTTTCCCCTTCTCTGCGCCCTCTGCTGCGGATGATGAACGAGGACGGAGAGACCAAGAGCGAGCGAGGACGGCGGACGAAGAAGAAAAGAGAAAGAGGAAAGGAAACCAGTCCGAGCGTATCCAGACGAACAGGCAGGCGTTCATACTAGAGGGCTTGAAAAGAAAGAACCAGAGTCTCATCATCACCCCGGATGGTCAGCTTCCCGTTGATCCGAACTGTACAAGCATGAAATACTACCACCACCACCACCACCACCACCACTACTACATTAACTACTATGCCAACGCCTTACTATAGTAGCTTCTGGTTTAGATCTTCGTAGCCAATCCTGCCACGGCCGTCAACGGTGGTTCAGCCCTTGATGCATTAGAAGGAAAGGATCCCTGCCCGCAGCCCCTCTGGTGTGTGTGTGTGTGTGTGTGTGTGTGTGTCATATCATAAGTGACACAAGCAAGGGTGGTCTGCAGCGGTCTAGAGTGTGTCTAAAGCCGGAGGCTTATGCCCAGATCTAGCCAGACCCTTCTTTTTTTTCCTTTCTTTCTTTTTGGCTTGTGAGAGTACTGTAGCAAGTACGTAACTCGGGCCTATCACATGATGAGATAATGTAGCGACATAACTGACGAGACGAACACTCCCAACCACGCCTCCGGCCCCCCTCCTCTTCATCACACCTGGGATGCCTCATGTATTCGGAACACTCTTTGCGAGGCGGAGGGACGGAAAGGGCGTGTGTACCAACCAGCCTAGAGTGAATGAGACCATGGCGGGTGGTCGAGAACCTGTTGGATGTTCTTTCTGCCTGAACACCTTGGGTGTTTTTTACCCCCAACACCCTCCCCAATTACTCACCAAAAGGCGGTGGTGGGTGGTGTGTAGTACAGGGCGCGAGCACGAAGGCCTAGACTCGTTTGGACCCCTCGTGCGGGTCTCTAAGCATGCTTCTAGATTTCTGCCCTGGCCCGGCCTGTCTGGTGATTGATGATGATGATCATTCATCATCCCTCATCACAACTCACATAGTGTTCAGGTGAGATACGTTGGTACATGTGAGAAGCCTTCTTTTTTTTTTTTTTTTTTTTCCCATCATCATCACGGCCAGATGGAGATCGATCGGCACTTGGCTAAGCGCTTTTTGTTTCTGATCTTCTGATCCAGCACACACACACACACACGCCCACCCACCAATACATACGCCTGCGCACATGCATTTGACACACACACACACACACACACACATAAATCACACATGTCAAAAAAGAAGGAGGATGTTAGGTCACCGAAAGATGCAGCCGCCTTCCCGAGACCTCGGAAGATTTGCCCGCGTGGGCTCGGGAGACGTGGGGGCAGCCAGCCAGTGTGTGCCAACGTCTGACCCCCTTCAGGGCCCAGACCTGACCCACATGGAGATTGTCCATACCTTTACCCGTCATTATTGTTTCCCTTTCCTATAGGGATGAGAGAGAAAAAAAGGGAAAAAAGCAAAGAAAAAAAAAAACACAAGCGCCTGGTATATTTCTAGACAAGACTTACGACTAGGTATTTTCCGTATCTCTGTGGGATGGTATCCCTGAGCGGGTACCTTTGCCGGCGAAAGTTCCCTCGTGGACAAAACACCAGCAGCAAATCACTATCATCCCTTCTCTCTTCGTCTACACACACACACACAGAGAGCCTTCTTTTCTCCCCCCTTTCGTCCTGTGAACCCGCATAAGTGGAGGTAGCACTCACAGTGGCGCCCGCCTGTCCCAACCAGCAAAAAGTCTGCTCCTAAAACATGACGGCATGCATGTTTCCCAACCCGCACTGCATCATCCCTAGCCAGGCGCTGCTTGCTCTCCCTGGGCCACAGAGGCTGCCGTCAGTCCCCCTGGCCATGACAGGTGGCCGTGCCTCCTCTCCCAGGCAGTTCTAGGCCCCCCCTTGTTCGAGAAGTCAAAACCCGCCTGCTGTCTCGCCCTGGGCGGGAAGCCTGGGCCTCTCGGGAGCGGTGTGTGCGGACACACGCCGTGCCAGAGCTGCAACTACGCCTCAAACGTGATGGTGTCAGAAGTCGCCACGCCCTCCAAGAAACCCGTGAAACTTATCCGATATGAACGGACATATATCATCATATATGGTGTGTGTGTGTGTGTGTGTGTGTGTGTGTGAAATCAATGGAATGTTGCTAGCCGTCATATACTGTGCGGCCACTGCCGCCAAAAATACCCTCTCAGTGTCATGGATAAACAAATCTTGTAGACTCTCATTCCCTTGCTGCTTGAGACACATGTAGATGGCTCCGATATGGTGAAATTGAGTTGCTGCATGTCTCCATGTTTTCCAAGGCAAAGTTGGCTTGTAACAGCAGAGATTTCCCCCGGTCCATAGGTACCTTTTACTTTTGATACTTGATATGCCATGGGTCGACAAGAGTCTACTCCTAGTATGTTACCATACATCAAGAATATAGATTATTACTTTAACCTTGAGTGAAAGCGAGTAGCTTCCTCCAGGGATGATATACAAGTAGTCTTGTAAGCTAACAGCAGGAGGCAGCAAGTTTTCTTTTTCTGCGCTGGGATGATAAGTTTGACCTGCCAGATAAACCCAGGATGATAATTTTTCACAAGTCAATCAGAAACCCCTTCTCATGTTTCAATCTCACGCCACATCACCCGAGAGATGTTAGTCTTAGAACCTTGTCTTTCGTGACATGTCGAATCTTCCCCTGCATGCTGGGTGAACAGCCTGGATGCAGCGGGTGCATGGTCTCACAGCTCCGGGGGGTTACAGCCTGCATCCCTCAGGGCGGTGTCTATCATGACACACACTCCAAATAGATAGACAGATGCATCTCAAAGTATTACCCCTGCCTAAGTGCAAGGCTGGTTTGGTCTGCTTGTCTGCTCGGTAGAGATGCCTCAGGCCCTCAGGACATCCATGAGAGCATATGACCTTGGTTCAACAAGATCCTAGAGGGCCCTGCCTGTGGGTTTTTCCAGTCAAGGGTCTACACCAGTAGTTTTGCACAGAATCTTTACTGGCCGGTAAAGACAAAGTCTGACCTGCTTTCCCTTTCCTTTCCCCCAACTGGCCCAGGACATGACCAGACCTGCAAGACAACATGACACTGCAGACACATCAATCATCTCTCGAGGTGCTTTTCAGTGTACAAGTATATGCATGCATGTCAGCGCAATGATGTCCCAAATCCCTGGAGCCCAGAGGACAAGTTGAGAATTGTGTAAAGGTGTGAGGAGATTCAGTACATATTATTTCGGTGACGTTTTCTTGATGGCAGGGATGCTGGCCCAGGGCGGTAGGTCCCGCACTACTTATCCCTAGTGCCCACTTAATTTGTCCACTGGGGACCTCCAACATTGAGTCACTCACTCACTGCCAGGGCCAGCCTTCAGGGCAAGAAAGAACCCCACCATCCCACCACCATCAACCTTTAGGAACAATGAACGACGCGCATTTCTCACCACAACGCCTGGAACAACCTGTTGAACAATCATTTGGTAGCCATCGTGACCGACTGTCCATCAACCTCCAGGTCCACACCTGAGAAATGTCACAGAAGAGCGGCAGAGCAGCCGCCGCGAAGGGCAAAAAGCCCTCTGGAAAGGCTGGCCAGGACGAGCAGCGCGAGGATGTCCTCCAGGCAGTCGTGAGTTCTATATCACAGAGGGGGCACCATTGCTATGGCCACACCAGCTGAACGAGAAAACACCTCCAGATACTAGCAGACTACTTTCAGGATCGTTTCGTGCCCTTTAGCCTCGAGAAACCAAGAGTATGCGCACTTGCCCAGCAACAACCCGCAGGCCGTTACGCTCGACGCTGACTCTGGCCCCTCCCACAGTGTCTCCTACCTCTTGCCAATACGCCCCTGATCGAGTATACCCTCGAGCTCCTGGACATGAACGGGGTCCAGGAGGTCATCATCTACACAGGTGCCCACACCGACCAGGTCGAGAGCTACATCAATGACCACCTGCGCTGGAGCCCTACCAGCAAGATCAACCCTTTCGCCTCGGTCGACTTCATCCGGGTCTCCGACGCGAGCTCGGTCGGCGACTTCCTGCGCGACCTGGACGGGAGGGGGCTGATCTCGGGAGACTTTATACTCGTCCACGGCGACTGCGTGGCAAACATCCAGCTGGAGTCCGCCCTGGCAAAGCACAAGGCACGGCGCGAGGCCAACAGGGAGGCCGTCATGACCGTCGTGCTGAGGTCGGGCGGCCTGGGTGAGCACAGGACAAAGCCAAAGGGCATAACACCAATCTTTGCCGTGGAGTCGACCACAGGACGATGTCTGCACTACGAAGAGATGAACCCCCTGCAGAGCGACCACTACGCCGTCCTGGACCCCATGATCTTTGAGCAGGAGGCTGTAGAGATCCGGACAGACCTGATCGACCCCGGTATCGACATCTGTACGCCGGACGTGCTGGCGCTGTGGTCCGAGAGCTTCGACTACGAGCTGCCCAGGAAGAACTTCCTGCACGGTGTCCTGAAGGACTGGGAGCTGAACGGCAAGCTCATCTACACCGAGATTGTTGACGAGGGCTATGCAGCACGAGCCAGCAACCTGCAGATGTACGACTCCATCACCCGGGACGTGCTCGGCCGCTGGACCTATCCGCTTGTTCCCGACTCCAACCTGGTCTCAGGCCACTCCTACGTCATGTACAAAGGGAGCGTCTTGCGAGAAAAGGGCGTCATGTTCGAGTCGGACACGGACATCTCAAAGTCCGTCTTTGGTTCCAGAACCGTTGTCGGCAGCGGCACAAGCATAAAGAACAGCGTGATCGGGAGACGGTGCTTCATCGGACAGAACGTGACGATCGAAGACAGCTACATCTGGGACGACGTCACGATCGAGGACGGAACCACAGTAACACGCTCCATACTCGGCACCTCGGCGACTGTGGGCAAGGACTGCACCATCGGGGCAGGCTCGCTCATCTCCTTCGACGTGACCATCAGCAACAAGATCTCGATACCACCGTCCACAGTGCTCTCCGTGCTTGCTCACGACAGGACCCCTGTCAAGACCGACCTCAAGCTTCTCGGGCCAAGGGGCAGAGGCGCCGCCTACAGATACGAGGGAGGAGGACGAGGAAATCGACCCTGCCGACCCGACCCAACTTCAGAAACAACTCATCTACTCGGTCGCAAACTTCAACATCTCCACCTCCTCTGTGTCCACGCTCTCCTCGGAGGTCGACACCGACTCAGAAGACGACGAGGCCGGAGGGGCCCTCGACCAGACGGTCCGATCCCGCCTCTCCTCCTTCGCCTCGGACGATTCAGGTTCCGGCACCAACAAGGCGGCGTTCCACAAGGAAGCCGTCCACGGGCTGTTGGACGCACTGCGCGGCGATGCCGACGATTTCGAGGGCGCGAAGCTCGAGTTCATGGGCCTGAGGCTGGGCCAGGATGCCTCTGATGCCTCTGTCCGGCGGGCAGTAGCGGCGGCGTTCGTGCGGCGGGCGGTGGAGCTCCTCTCCGCCGAGCACGGCGGACCGCTGGAGCCCGCAAAGGCAGCAGAGCAGGCCATCGCCGCTAAGATTGGCGCGGCCAAGTTCCTGCGGGAGGTCGGCGTCGGCGGCGGCAGCGTAGCGGAGCAGGTCGAGTTCATCATGGCCGTGCAGAAGAGCCTTGTGTCGCATGCCGGGGAGGTCGAGGTCGCGCGGCTGGGCACGCTGCTCGCGGCGATGCTGCAGCGCATGTACAACGGCGATGTCGTGGAGGAGGATGGCATCCTGGCGTGGTGGGGTGACAAGCGCGCTGCTGAGGGCGAGACCATGAGCGGTGTGAGAGGTCGGTGCAAGGTCCTCGTGGACTGGCTAGAGGAGAGCAGCGACGAGGAGGAGGAGGATGATGACGATGAAGACGATGACAGTGACTAGGAGAATCTGCCGGCTCTTCAGATATGAACTGGACTGGGAATGAGGGTATCCACTGCATGATTGTTCATGCACAGCTATTTGAAATACACACACACACACACATGTGTGTGTGTGTGTGTGTGTGATGGTTTCAAGTCGTCAATACGGCTCGGCTACCATCTCCTTGCCAGATCATAATCAAGATACAAGTCCAAAAATTCACAAAAAGTGTCTGCAGGAGGAGAGAGAGAGAGGGAGAGAGGACTTATGAATTTCTATTGCCGTCATATCTCAACAGTGGGGAAGAGAAAGACCGGTTATTGAAACCTGCCCTCTTTCATCTGCGTATACTAAATAAGAAAGGTATCATCGTCACCTAAGAATGCCTACGCCGAGCCCCGTAGTAGTAGTGCATCTCGTTGTCTCGTAGCCGTGTGATGTGCTACTCTCCCCGATGCCGACTCAAGAAAAAAAACTGAACTACCATCCCAACACCGACCTTCCTGCCGCCTGTTCATTCCTCCTCCCTGCAGACCCCACGTCACGGTCTGGCCCACCACCGCCGGGAAGACTCTCATCGTCACGAGTGTAAAAAGACAAGCAGAGGGCCCCCTCCCAAACTCAAGGCTTCGGGATGTGGATCGTCTTGCTCGTCATCAAGCAGCCATGAACAGCCCACAGCAGCACGACAGGGTGGACCTCGAGCGCAGACCCAGCGAACCAGACGCCGCCGGGCAGGCTGTCGTGGATGCTGCCGCTGTAGACCCAGTAGGCCATGAGAGCGTCGAGGCCGAGCGAGGTGGGGATCGGGGTGCCCTCAAAGTAGCGCGCCTTGCCGGTGGCGTCCTTGGGGATGGCGGTGGCGGTCACGTTGAAGCGCGCGAGGCGGGTCAGGCCGCACAGGACGAAGAAGGCGAGGAGGACGTGGTCGAGGGGGGTACGGATGCCGATGGCGAAGGCGACTACGGCGGGGGCGAGGCCGAAGGAGATCTGGTGTGTTTCCCGGTGGTCAGCTTGGGCAAAAGTCCATCTTGTGTGTCGGGGTATTCCCCTCCTAGGAGGGGAAAAGAGGGGGGGATGTATACCAGGTCAGCGAGGCTGTCCAGCTCCTGGCCCATCATGCTGCTCTTCTTGCGCCAGCGGGCGACCTTGCCGTCCATGAAGTCGAAGAAGAGGCCAAAGGGCAAGAAGGCAAGGGCGGCGTATAGGTTGCCGAGCGAGGCTGGGTCGCCGAGGAGGTAGCGCATGGAGGAGAAGACGGACATGATGCCGCAGAAGCCGTTGAGCTCCGTGATGAGGTCGGCGAGGTGCAGGGCGCGGATGAGGGAGAAGTGGCCCACCTCGGAAGAGAGGAGGTTCTTTTGCTTGTCGTAGGCTGTTTTCATTCTCCCAAACCTGTTAGTATGTATCCTGTGGCGGGATAGGGAAGGGTCAGTGGGAGGAGGAGAAGAGGGGCGCACAGGAGGAGGTGGTGTCGACCAGGTCCTTCTTGGCGTCGCCGTTGGACGAGGCCATCGCGGAGGCACGTTTCGACATGACTCCTTGGAAGCACAGGATTGGCTGTGGTGATATCGTGCGAGGGGGGTGTGGCTGGCCTTGTTGTCGTGAGCCCAAGTGCGGCGGAGGAAGAGGAAGAGACAGCTGTAGGAGGTAGAGTTTTCAATGCGGTGAACAAAATGAGGCCTCTTGCGAAGAGAAACAACTATCCAAGAAAGGGGGAAAGGGGACCGGAAGAAGAAAGAGGGAAGGGGAGGGAAGGAGAGGGAAAAAAAGAAAAGGGTGACGGAGGTCTCCCACGGATTGTTCACAGGAGAGATCTTCGAATTCTCGACACAAAAAGGTACGTCGTCGATTCGAGACAGGCTAATAATACGTAGCGGTTGGATCTGATTTGCAGCGCATATGCAAGTCTCTCCCACAGCACAGCCATGGCCCAGACAAGCCTGCAGCAGAGCTTCGCAGGAGCAAGGTCAGGTCCGGCCCTGCCCCCCTCTGGCGCCTTGAATGCCGTCATCGCTCTACCTTCTTTAGGCCTAGACCACCCTTCTGGACGTCAGTCCTGGACAGGCCCCGCACCCCACCAAAAACCAGAAGAGTCGGTTCCCACGCGAAGACGTAGGTCGTCGAGGTTGAAATGCGTGCGTGCATTGGCAGATAGATGTTCAATCAAGTACACCGGGCAGGTCACGTCACCTGATCGATTGGTGTTGTGCGCAGTGTGCAGCCCAGCTGACGGTTTTCCTGTCCGCTACTCATTTTTCTCTCACAAAATTGGTATCAAAGTATCGAGAACACACACACACACACACACAAACACAAGAAAGAGAAGAAGATAGGCGGAGCGCTTGTTGCTGACAGTTCCCTCTCTTCACAGAGTATATCTGAAGCCAGGATTATCCAGCTCCGTCTGGTCATGCATGCCCATCTCGATCGCCGCCGCATCGTCATTGTGCCCTGCAGCATCACGAGCCTTGTTCGACCTGTACATGTAGACGTACAGCACCACCACCATGGCCAGCTTCACCGTGTACCCCACCAGCATGGCGATGTACGCGCTGTGGTAGCCAGCTGTGAGGGTAAGGGTGGTCAGCCGCTGCCCGTCCCTTCGGCTGGCGAGGGAGGTGCTTGGTTGGGTGAGAAGGAAGAAGAAGAAGAAGAAGAAGAAGAAGAAACTCACGAGCCTCGCTGGAGATAAACGTCTGGGGGCCGATGATGTTGCCAACACAATATCCCGTGAACAAGACAGCACCGGTGAGCTGCTTCTTGGTATACCCGGCCACGTTGGACGAGACCATCGTCAGGGACATGCTGAACCCCAGGCCCTGGAAGTAGCACAGCCAGAGCGCAACAAGTCGGCCCCACTAGGACTGTCAGCTCTCATCATCCCATAATGTCTCCCGCGCCGGAGAGAGGCAGTCACCAAAGAGACGAAAGAAGAGATTCAACGCACCTTGTTGGTGTCCGGCAGCCCGACCAGCAAGGCTGCGCCGATGATACAGATCGTGTTGGCCACCATCATCGTGATGCACCTGCTCTGAGGCCACCGCGTGCATACCCACCCGCCGATGAGCAGCGCCAGGAACTGCACCGCGCCGCCCGGGATCTGCAGGTACTGCGAGCCGAGCGTGTCGAACCCGAAGCTGTCGATGATGATGCTCGTGAAGCTCGTCAGCGCGCTGTTGGGCACCTGCGCGCCGACTGCCATGACGAACAGCACCCACGTCTTGGGGTCCCTGGCGCACTGGACCGCCTGGTACCTTCGGAAGTGGTGGTTCTTGACGCCCTGCCTGTTGCGGCTGACCCGGTCGATCGCGATGGCCCTCTCGCGCGGCGTCAGGAACTTGGCCGTGGACGGGAGGTCCGGGAGGATGAGCAGGGACACGACGCCCCAGACGAGGCTGATGGCGCCGAAGATGATGAAGACGTACATCCACTGCGCGAGGCCCGTGGTGATGTGCCCCACCGCGTAGCCGATCAGCCCGCCGAACATGGTCGCCAGGCCGTTGGTGCAGTAGTACGACTCCAGGCGCAGCGGCTGCTCCGCCGAGGTGTACCAGACGCTCATGATCAGCACGAACGCCGGGTTGACCGTCGCCTCCGTCACGCCCAGGAAGAAACGGTTCGTCGCGATCCCGCCAAAGGACGTGCACCCGGGCGTCGTCATCAGGATGGCGCCCCATATAACCGTGACGATGGAGACGAACTTGCCGATGGGGAGGGTCTGGAGCGCGTACGAGGCCGGGAACTGCGCGATCAGGTAGCCGAAGTAGAAGATGGAGCTCAGCCAGGAGTAGTCCTGTCCCTGCAGGTGAGTACCGGTCTTTAGGCCGAACTCGCTGGCGAAGTTGAGCGAGTCTGTGGTGCTTATATCGTCAGTTGCCTGCAGCCCAGACCACAGGAGAGGACATATCGGTCTGCTCGTTGTGAGAAGAAAAAAAGGAAAAGAAGAAAAGGGAAAAAAGGAGGGGGGAGAAAAGGAAGAAACTTGCTCTTGTCCAGGTACTGCAGGAAATAGGTCACAAACAGCACCGGCACGATGCGCATGTCAATCTTCCTCAGCGTCTGCTTCACCTCCGCCTCCTCAAACTCAGCGTCCGCTGTGGCCTTGAACACCTCATAGTTATCGTCGAGCGCGTCGTCCGAGCTGCTCTCGACACCATAGTCACGACCGAGCGAAGGGGGTGCGCCGGCCCCTGAGGCCTCCAGGCTCGTCTCCTTGTCGATCTCGTGGTCTCCGGTTGAGGCCATCGTTCTCTGGTCTGGCTGCTGGCGGGCGACTTGTCCTTCCTCACAGGCCGTGGCTCGCGCAGGACGTGACTAGTAATTAGCAGGTCCCGACAGGCAGGTTCGCCCAGCGTCCAAGCGGCTAGACTTATACCGACGCAGAGGTTAGTCCACGGTAGGTCCCCAGGCGTACAGCTTCCGAAGTTTTGTCGAGCCCTGTCGCGACGAATCAGACGGCCAGGTCATGCAAGGTGTCATAGCTGGCCTGCGAGCACGCAATGTGGACCATGACGATAGCCGTAGACGAAGAGACAGCTTACTATGGTACACCTCTCCCCTCCCCCGCAGATTCTCATGAATCGAGCATGGACTATATGCGGGCGAGCCATAGGGCCTACAGAGCAGGCACCCAAATGTGGACGGCGATACGAAGTTGCGACCCGAATTGGTCTTCGAGAAGAGGGCTAAGAGCATGATGCCTAGGCGAATTACTTTCGGTATTACCCGTTTCAGACTTGAGTCTCCCAAGTAACTAGCTGAGCGACCTATATCCTCTCTTCTCTCCCCTTTGTAACTTGTGGACCAACCCGCTGCACAGACCCTCACGCACTGGACGGCGTAGGGTGGTGAACAGGACCCTCCTGAAGATCTCCGGGTTGGTTTTGTTATGTGCGTTCCGACAAGCAAGAGCTGTTGTTGTAACTAACTGTATTGTCTCTCTTCCACCACGTGGAGGGGTTGGCCTTCGCACCGGAGATAAAGCCATGACGAACGCCCGCGACCAAAGCACGTCAACGCGGAGGGCCCCACACCTCTCAGCAACCACTTACAAGAATCAGCCGACCCGTTTCTCGTTGCCCGCTCGTCCATAGTGGTAGTAACTTCTTTTTTTTTTTTTTTCTCGGAGAGGGGAAGGTCGGAGGGGAGGTTTCTTGGTCTTCAAGATAGCCGGCGTGGTGTTGCAAGGTCACTTCAACTGGCTGTGTCTTCATTCAGGACGAGGAGGGAGGTTCCTTGCGAGTTTCGTTTTTCTTCTTCTTTCCTTCTCCCCCCTGACGCTGTCAGCAGGATGCTGGGCGGAAGGATAATCCATAATGAGACATTGCTCAGTATGCAATGTAGGCGAGCCATCCATTCCAGGGTGAGGATCCATCTGTGGGATGGCCATGATATCGATGGGACTGAAATGTCAGCTCGGGTTCGGACGCCTGTAGCATTGACTTTGAGTGTGTTCTCTCCTAAGCACAGCTCATTAGCAACGCGGTGGATGTCTAGGAGCTATAGGGAGTAATTGTCTTGACTCTTGAGTAATCATCATACATCTCACAAGATAGTTCTGCAAAGAAGAACTAGGACTGAGTCGAGATGAGATCGAAAATCGTCTGCATGTTGCTTCCAGCTAAGTGTGTGTCCCCTCTACTTGTTCGAGATTTGTCCGCGAACCATCAGTTCCGTCACTAGCAGGACTCTGAGGATTTTGACCTGTTACTAAGATGCGTTTGTTTGGCGCACAATGACTCTCTCAATATAATTGACGTGCTGAACTTCTAGAGTAAGAGGTAGGATCTGAGACAAGTTTTTGAGACTACGCAAAAGACGTTGTGGCTACTGACTATCTCATCAGGAGTTCTCTCCGTGATTACAGTGGGAGACTGGACTTGTTTAGAAATACAGTATCGAGACCAAACAGCTGAACCCTTCACCCTGGCATGTTTCAGTTACTGAGGCTTATTACACTGGTATTTAATAGGACTAATTCTCCCCTTGAGTCTAGGTTGGCCCTAGGGTTCTCCTTCACACCGCCACTTCTCTTGGTAGTGAATAGGGTATGATAATCACTATAGTGTGGCAGAATATTCTCCTTATTTCATGGGTCCATATGATTTGTACGTCAGCAGTTCAGCGCTGGTAGAGAATTTGTTCTTAGATCATTGCGTTGTTCAAGAAGGATACTATATCCTCGAACAACTTGGCATCTAACTGTCTGCTTGCCCCCAAGGTCACTGACTGCAAGATGTCTCATTGACACCAGGCCGGGACGAGAGTGCCTTGTAATTAGTACTCTGATGGGTGAGGCTGAGTTCGTATGCTCTTATAAGCTTTTCTTCGAAGATCTTCCTGCTTGATAGTGAACGAGGCAATGGAGTGGAGAGGATCTCGGCTGCTCAACAAAGGCCTGAAGGGTCACCCGATCGTATTTGGATATCTTTATATAACTTGCAAGGCTGTCACTCCTTATCATTATTGCGCCTGAAGTCTCAGTTCTGTGCTAAGTAGGCTCTGGTCTAGAGGCCTTTCCACAATGGATGCGTGATGGCTGGAGAACAGCGCTGGGCCGTGACAACTCGCCGGACCTTTTCAAACCTAGCCCATCTACAGAGGGCTACTAGTTATCAGTGTAGACAAGAATTGGTACTCTGTTGGCTGGGGGGAGGCATTGAATAATGTCTATATAGGACTTGCAAATCAATGTATTAATTAATTACACATAGGCACAGCATGAGGATATTGGCTTGTGGAATAATGACAAGGGAGCGGGGCAGAGAGATTACTCTACACACTGGCGCTTTTGCATGTTGAGGCGCTCATGATGACTGTTTCCCATTGTTTGTGAAGGAGAGACCTAGACAGAAACTGGTATAACATATCGGATGAGGCTCGTAAGTTCAAGTTTCGACCACGAAGCGAGGGTGGGATATGCATCTCGCATTGGGATGTGCAGCAATCACCATGGTAATATTTCATAGCCAGCACGGGGCCAATCCTGGACAAGTACCACCACAATTATCTCGAGAGCTCTGTTCCTCCGCTGCCCTTTCTCAGCCTCGAGCCCACACACAGCCTCTGCAAGGTTGTGAGGGCATGCGGTTACGAAAGGCCCGGGTAACATCCGGGAGGGGGTGGTAGACAAGAGGTGGGGACCTCACAACTGGCTGACGAGATTGTGATGGGGGGTATAGAACTCACTATTCTCCAGGAGACGCAGGTGCCACACAACATCGATGCTTGGAGAGACCATCGACCAAGAGAGAGAGAGAGAGAATCAGGGATGCGTCATAAAGGGCGAGCCGTTTTGTCAAGTTGTTTCGTTTTAGAGTGCCACACTGACCCAGGCACACGGCTGCTGCAAGGTCCTACTAACAGGACGCCATTCATCTGTGGAGGGCTTCTGATAGCAGAATACATCTCCATTCCAATGACCGCTGAGACTTGCCATTTATAAAGTACTACAGCTACTGGCATTTTCCATGGCAGCACCGCCTCGCATGTCTCTCGTCGGCGCAGGATGTGACCCCCTTATCGCGATGCGCCGTCGATCACCTCGTGAACGCAGGCCCTTCCCTCCGTGATGGGTGAGGGGAGGATCGTATTTGTTTTTTTCCCCCTCCTTCTTCTCCAACACAACTAGGCCAAAACCGATCTGTCTGTTGATCGAGGGTGCCATGCGGTGAGATAGACCGCGTCGAATGGCCTGCTAAGTGCTTTCGCCAGGTGGTGACACGTCGAACGTGCGTTGCCCTCCCCCCTCTCCACAGGGATGGGAAAGGGTGCCACCGCGCCACATTAGTACGGTATGACTACGACGGCAAAATGGCACTATGCTGCTCGATATCGGCTACAGGACACACTACTGTACCATGGATGGCCGTGAGACAGACTCCGTCGCAGCCATCCGGTGACCGTGTGAGGCAAACACGGGCGCCTGTTGCCGGAGATTGGGTTCCCAGGGACAGAGGGACGGCGTGTTCGATCTCGAAGGGGAGGCCAAAAGATGGAGAAAGAAGGAAGGGAGGAAAGAAAAAAAAAGAGAAAATAAATCCCCCCCCCTGCCTCTGGAGGGGGGTTTTCCCTGTGCGTCTCTCCTGACGGATGGGATTGCGAAAGTTTGTCCTTACTCGTACGCACACAGAAATCGAGGGCAGAGTTTATCAGGAAGCTTGCGTGGTTCGTGGAGACGTTGGTCCTCGTATTCCCGCTAGATGCACATGTCGGCAGAGGCTCTGGGGCTGGAACCTCCTGCGCAGTAGGGCGGTACTTGACGGTACACGACACACCACCCTGGTTTGTATGGTATATGGCTGTATATGCGCAGTACCTTGCAGGGGGTCGGCTGGCCAGCTTGGCCCGGCCTGGCTGTGTCCACCGAGACGGGACCGGGAACATCTCAGATGTATTCATCGGAACCCTTGGAGAAAGACAGGAGGAATACAAGAAGAAGAGGGAAGAAGAAAGAAAAAAAGAGAGGACCCTGTGAGGCTGATGGACCGACTCCCTCGAGGATTGAGAATTTCGGAGACAAAATAGAGTAAACCCACCCCCTTGATTCGTGTGAGAACCCGGGAGGATGATGCTCAATATGAGCTATCAGCAGCTCTCTCCCTGGCCGTCACAGCCCCCTCCGCCGTCTGTACTGCATACTATGGGATGTACTATGTATATCCACTGGCGAGGATCGGATCTGCAGCCAGGGTGGATGCTCCCACTGCCCTGCCCCCCCCTGTCTAGCCTGTCACGAACTTTTTTTGGGCGGCCCTGCCTCTCTGCCTTGATCCCGTGCAGCAGAAGCTTGCTTCTCCTCCTCCCTGGCCATAAACCTCGAGCAGCCCGTCCGAGGTCTCCACGGCTCGGCTCAGCAGGACAAGGAGACAGAAACCAGCCGCACTGGTAGGGTGGGCAATATATCTCAGTTGCCAATATATGAAATAGATAAGCACGGAACCTCCCAGGGTGCGCCTCTCATTCCCACCCCCTGGCCACAACGCGTGTCCCCTTGCACAGAGCCTCCTCCTTCCAAGAGCTTGTCCTGAGGGCGGGAAGGAGGGAGCAGGAGGAGGAATCGGAGAAGGAGGGGAGGAGGGGTGGATATAGGGCGGACAGGGGTAGATCAGGAGAAGGGAGATCCAAGGGTGCTAGGCCTAACAAGGTAGCAGCACCTGCCCATGAGACAAGCCAGAATGCCATCTGAAAATCATGGCAAAGAGGGAAAAACAAGAGGGGAGTGGAGGAAAAAGAAGGAAGAGAATTAAGAGCATCGCCCGCCATATACGTTTAAAACATGCATGGATGCATGCGTACTGCTGTCTGTCCTGAACAGGTACAGCACTAGCGGTATGACCTGGATGGGACAATCACGATCCTGCTGTGTGCCGACATGCCGTGCATTGACGCTGCTGCTGCTGCTGCTGCTGCTGCCGCCTTGTAATTTTTGTCTGCGCCTTTTTTATTTTATTTTATTTTTATTTTTTTTGATTGTTGTTTTTCCCTATCATCTGGTCATCTATCTGCAAGCCCACTCTGCCCACCACGCCAATTGCCAGCCATCATCATTGTTATCTGGTGCTCAGATCCTCATTCTCCTATTTCCATAATCTTCAGCAAGCCCCCGTCCGTCCCATCTCATCTCATCTGCCCCTCCCCTTCTTGTATGTCCGAGCCTGCCTCCTGCTGCTACTTACTTCCCTATAGCAGGCCCATTGACAAATCCGGTTTTCAAAAAGGCAGCATCGGTAGGTGGGATCTGCTTTCGGTGCTCTGCCCCGTACTTGAACCTCCCAGCCCCCAGCTAGCCAGCCGGGACTCCTCCCACATTGCTTCCCTAGCCTTGGTCTTTGAGCCATCTCCTCGCGCCGGCTTTTTTTCCTTTTTTTTCCCTTCCTTTTTTCTTTTGGGCTTCTTCTTCTCTTCCCTCAACCGGCTCGGCTGCCTTGGATGGTGTCGTGTGTGACCGTTCCGCTAGTGCTTGTTTGATCTTGACTACCCCCCCCTGGAGCTGCTTCTTTCTTTTTCCTTCTTCGCCTGAACGGCCCACGTCCAATTCCAGGCGGAGATTTTAAAAACGTCGCTACGTCATTGGAAAACCCATCTCCGTCTTATTCGGCCTGTTATTCACAGCCCGGCTCGGCACCACTCTACTACCTCCACCTTGATACTGACCCATCCTTCATTCCCTGCTGAGCCTGGCCTGCTTTTCATGGTACGACAGCTCAATCTCCCTTGTGTTTGCCCAACATCGACGCGCGCTCTGGACCGTCTCGATTCGCCAGCCCAGAAAAAAGCTAGCGAGAGAACACTGGGAACCGTCCCCCCACCCCCCTTCCCGCCGCAGCACACAAGGTACCCCTGGTTGCTGGACCTACAGACCAACTCCCAGCCTGGAACCCGACAGTGTACCCAGTAGCCCACCTGGACGACATCCAGTTCAACTCCTTGTTGTTGGCAACGTGTGGGCTCTTCGCATCATCACTTCTGGTCTTGATTTCCCAGCTTGTCTGGGCACCCCTCAGAGCTTCTGTCCTGCCCAGCCTCATCCCCTCTGAGTGGCCGACCTCTCTCCTGCACTTGTATTTCTTGCTTCTGCCATCGCCGCTACATCTGGTCCGCTGATACAAACCCTCCCTCCGTGGGTGCCACTTGGGTTGGTTGCTGGAGCAAGGCCTCGCCGTTCGTCCCCGTCCTCGAGGAAGAAAGAGGCACACAACGTCGCCCAGAGGTGTCTCGCGCCTTTTGTGGCGGTGTCACTGGGAATCAACACCAACAGCCCAACACTCTATCCTAGCAGCTCGGCTCGAGGCCACCAGCCCTCGAGCGCATACCACCAGCAGTCATGGCGCCCAGCCTGCTGTCCATCAAGTCTATCAGGCGACGATCCAAGGCTAGCTTCAGGACCGAGAAGTCCTCCACCGACGCGGCCACCGACGCCTCGAGCGACGCAAGCAACGGGCGCACGCCCACCAGCGGATCGCTGACGCCTCCCTCTGGCGCAACCTCGGTTGCAGGACAGTCCGACATTGCGCTGAATCACCAATTGTCCAAGGAGAAGCTGAGCGAGTCACCGAATGACCTGCCGGCGGTCCCTCCTATCCCACACCTGCGACCACCACTGCGGGCGGCCACGAACGGCAGCAATCGATACAGCGTGTCTGGTATGACGGGATTGGGCTCGCCGCCGACCGGTGGACGGGGGCCGCAGCCGCAGCTGCCCGTCTCGCCCTATGCGCCGCAGATCGAGAACATACGGCATGGTGCTTGGGTGAGTTCTGATGCCATCTGGTGTGTTGGGAATATAAGTTATTGGACTGCTAGGAAGGTTGGGGGGTAGAGGAGGGAGGAGATCCAGAGGTCCCTCCTCCGGGTTTTGGTCTTTTTTTTTTTTTTTTTTTTTGCAGGTCGGAATAGGGCTGCGCACTGCTGGCTTGGCATCGGCATGGCAGCTTGAAGGGGGCGGCCCGCGCCCGAAGATTCTTGGCTGACGATCGGCTACACAGGTATCGCAAAAGGTGCTCATCATAACGGGCACGGTCGGCGCGGGAGTTGGACGATCGATCGATGGAGAAGTGACAGTGTCACGGTCGGACGACGACTATCCCCCAGTGTCATGGCCAGTCCGCGACTGCCACTTCAAGGCGTTGGTCTATCTGCAGTCTGGTGTGAACAAGCTCCGGTTCGACTTCTTCAGCCCCAAGCTCGCCAACAGCGGGACCTCGAACCCGATCCACTCCACGCAGCTCACGATCAACTCGCTGCCGCCCTCGTCCTCCCCACCTCTGCAGCTGGCGATTCTGGTGGCCAAGGACTCTCCCGGGACCTTCGATGCGCCCCCAGAACGAGCCAAGAGAGAGGGAAACGACCTGAACGTTGCCGTCCGCAAGTTCCGCATGGCTGCCTACCTCTGGCAGGCGTTCACGGCCGAGCAGATGTTCCGCAACAAGTTTGGGCGCCGCACGTTCAGGTTCGAGGAGGAGTGGACCCAGGGCACCACCTGCGTGAGGGACCACGAGAACGGGAGGCTCAGGAACGAGGCGCGCATCCACGTCATCCGGATGGACAAGACAGTGGCCGAGATCAGAAGCCTGGACATCGCACAGCAGAACCAGAAGGCCGCCGACAAGGGCGGGCTGTTCCCCATGGCGGCAGAGGCGGTCAGGAAGTACTTCAGTCTGCAGCCGGGACAGGAGCAATACGTCTCTTGCATGTACCTGGACAGCCACTGGAACCCCAACGACCAGGTGATCCGGGGCCATGCCGCGCTGGGCAGCTCCAGCGGCGACTTGAAGCTGGCCATCTTCGGGTCCCACTCCCTGCACAGCTACCCCGCGAAGCTCGAGGAGGTCGTCCCGGCGTTCACGGACTGTACCCCTACCGACACGAAGTTCGTCGCTAATGACTGTAACGAGGCGGGCAGCTCCTGGGAGAACGCCAACATCGGGATTGGAGCTCATCTGCACGAGACGGGCCACCTGTTCGGCTGCCCCCACCAGGCGAACGGTGTGATGCTACGGGACTACGTCCACCTGCACAGATCCTTCCTGAGCCACGAGGCCTATTCTACCAGGACCAAGTCCAAGGGCGGGCCTGTCACCCAGGCAGACGAGTGCACCTGGCACCGTCTCGACTGCCTGCGCTTCCGCAGCCACCCGTGCTTCTCGCTCCCCCATGACCCGCCCCGGCACCCGGATGGCACAGTTCACGCCTGGCCGGTCGAGGACGGGAAGGTCGCCGTAACTGCGCCTTCCGGCATCTCTTTTATCGAGATCTACGGCGAGGGCGAGGACCTGTGCACGACATGGATGGAGTGTCCGGGGCTCCTCGAGGAGAACCAGGTCAAGCGACAGATCATCCTGACCGAGGACGAGCTGCGCAAGCGCCTCCCCGAGGACAAGCGCAAGGGCAAGATCCGGCTCAGCATCAAGTCACACGGCGGTGGTGGGCTGGATGTGGACGACGTGCGGGCGCTGTGCGGCAAGGAGAGCAAGCTGAGCGTCGGGAACCCCGTGACGGGCTGGACCGGCTTCCGCGGCAAGAAGCTCGGGCTCTCCAAGCTCGAGGGCTCCCAGCCCGTCGAGTGTGTGTTCACGAGCGCCACGCGGCAGGACAGGGTGCTCAGCAGGGTGGTGGTGTACCACGGCGCGGCACTGGATGGTATCGAGTTCATCTACGACGATGACTCGAAGCAGGTATTCGGAAAGACCGCCGGCAATGTGAACGTGGGCGTGTTCGATCTGGGTGAGTCTGATGCGGAGCCACTCGGGTCCTTTTGTTAACCCTGGATGACGGGCGGCTGATGTTTCTTCTCTGCAGATGTCCGCAAGGGCGAGTACATCTCTGGCCTTGTGGTGCGATCGGGAGCCTGGATCGATGGCGTCCAGATCTTGACTTCCCTGGGAAATCGCTCGCCTTTCTTCGGAAACAAGAACGGCGGCAGTTCGTAAGTGAAACAACCCGTCCGCCCCGGGGGGCCAGTGTCTCTTCACCACGCGCATGAGAAGGAAGGCTAACTGGCGTTCCTTAGTCACACCCTTATTCCCCCATATGGCTACAACATCTGCGGTGTCTGGGGCTCCTGCGGCTCGTGGGTCGACGGCTTCTCGGTCATTATCCGGAAGTGAACAGGTTGAGCCTACCCGGAGAGCATCATGACTTCGCAACACTCGTGGCACGGTTCATGTACAAACTTGTCCAAGCGACCATCCTATTCTATCTGCGACGAACCGAGGGATACACCGCCATACGCCTGCAAACAAGCGGACTGGTTTTTTTCTCCATTTTATAACGCATCTACAGGCAACGGAACGGGCAGGCAGGCAGGCATGAGGGCGACACACAGAGCAGGGGACGATCTTCCCTTGGAGAGGAAAGGGAAAGAAGGCATCGGCATATTCTCTCTATGACATTCTTAATGGCTAATTAGGACCGGCCTCTCTCTTCATCTGTTGAGGCTGGCCTTGGTTCATCCTCTTTATCGACGCCTGGTTGGAGCTATCTTATAGGATTTTTGGATGATGGCTTCAGGATAGCCTTCTCAGGATCCGGACTCGGTGGCAAAGTATCCACACGGGGTTCACGATGGTTTTGGATTGTTTTTTCTTCTTTTTCCTTTGTTGTGTCCCCTGGCATGCAGACAGAAGCAGCTGCTGTTCGCTCCTTGGCCTATCATCGAAGGGGAAAGGGAAAACATAAACGGAAGGAGGAGGGTCGAGGAGTTTTGGATTGTGCCGTCTTGTCTTGCCCATTCGTGTAGAACACACACACACACACACACACCCACCCCGCAGTCTGAGCAGCCTTTGGATGAAGGACGACCTGGGCTTGTTGAATATGAAATAATACCAGGTTTACATACCCAAGTACTTAAACAAGTCCGTGAACTTGAAACCCCTCCGTTCTCTTCCACACCCCAGTAATTGTGCCATGCTATTCCAGCCTTAGCAGGCCCAAGCAGGGTTGGACTCAGCAAGGTGGAGAGGCGACCACCTGCCGGTTCGGGACCTAAAGACAGGGGTTTAAATTGACGGTAGCAGTGGGGACCAAAACCCACTCACACCAAACCTGTCTCTCTCTATTTCTGCTCTCTCTCTCTCTGTCTCTCCCTCTTGCTCAAAAGCGAGCCT